>VYZP01059339.1:0-41527 GCA_013400635.1 Hypocryptadius cinnamomeus
AAGGAGGCTCAGGGGGGACCTTGTGGCTCTGGACAAGTCCCTGACGGGAGGTGACAGCCGGGGGGGTCGGGCTGTGCTGCCAGGGAACAGGGACAGGAGGAGAGGAAACAGCCTCAAATCGCACCAGGAGAGATGTAGGTTGGATATTATGAAAAACGTCTTCACTGAGACAGCTGTCCAGCACTGGAGCAGGGAAGTGGTGGAATCACCATTTCTGGAAGTGTTCAAAAGACAGTTTGCACTTGAGGACATGGTTTAGTGGTAAACACAGCAGTGCTGGGTTCATGATTGGGTTTCATTATCCAAAAGGTCTTTTCCAACCTAGATGATTGCATGATTTGATGATCTTCAGGATGTTTTCCAGCCGGAACAACTCTTTGATTCCATGGGGATGGATGCTATCACCACAAAGACTACAGGGAGATATCCCAGCCTCAGCTGATCGCCCTGATAGCTTTGGAGATTACCATATCCCTTGGCTGGGCTGCCTGCCAGGAAAACATGACTGAGAAGGCGATAAGAAGGGTGCTTTACAGGGAAGGCGATGGCGTCATGCTGACAGGGGTGTTACCTCATCCCCTCTGAGTAAGCACCGTGTGACCACCCTGAAACCAGAGCAGGGGATGTGACACAGGGGCCCTGCAGAGCGAGGGCAGGGTCACCTTACTCCTGCCACCATGGATGGACCTGTGACAAATATTTGGTGGGATGGGGCAGGCGCTTGGGATGTGCTTCTGGAACATTTGTCCTGCCTTGGTGCCCGCTGGGAAGAACGAGAGTGGTTGCTCCTGTGGGTAAAGGAGTGTGGCTCTTCTTGGGTCTGCCCTACTAGGGGATGCAAGGTCCTTTTGGGGCATGGGAAAGAAGAAATCACTGCTCAATTTTGGTGCTTTTGGTCACAGATTAAAATCTCAGCAGAAAAGACTCCAGGCATGGAGCAAAGATGCACCCTCACCAAGCAAAGATGAGCAAACGAAAGTTGGGAAGACCCTGGCTTAAAAATATCCCTGCAACCTGCAATGATCCCCCTTGTGTGGGTGAGTCCTGATGGCCCTTAATTGAGCTATTTTTTGCACTGAGCTGCTGCTTCATTTAGTGCTCAGGATGTGCTGTGCTCAGTTAATGAGCAGCTAATCAGTGTTGTTCTTTGGCTGCTCCAGGCTGAACCCCGCAGAGCTGACGGACCTGGCAGCCCTGACTGAACAGGGATACTCCTGCTCTTTCTCCAGGTGCAGGGAGGGCACCTGGTGGGCTTCAAGTGAGCTGGATTTCAGTGGCTGTCATTGAAGATGTCTCATCTGAACGCTGGCCAATGGCCATTTTTGAAGATGATGGAATCCAAAGAACAATCAATCCCGCTACACAGCTGAAATCTACAAATATTTTCTTTAGAGGGAGAAACATCTTGCTCTTCCCTACTCCTGGTCTTAGAAGTGGCTGCCTGGTTTTGGCTGAAGGCTGAGCATTAGTACAAAATATTCAGCACAGAAAACAACTGCCCAAATGTTCCAGAGTTCACAGTGTTAAAAGCAAGGTAATACATCTTCTAGTGGGAAGCTCTGGGTGATTTACTAACCCATCCCAGAGTGCTACCTAGAAGTTAAAAATCATATGTCTCCATCACTCAGTGGAATTAACTGCTCCAGAGAGCAGCTTAGCTCAGCTGAGTGCCAGGCAGGAAGGGGAACACTTTGAAAGATCCAATTTCCAGATTAGACCCAGCCATGTTTCGCTTGTTCTTCCCCAAAAAATATTTTAAACAAACAAGCCATCAAAGATAACAGAAAATCATGACATTTAGTTTCCTTCACGTTTCTGAAGAGTTCAGGAGACAAAAAATAATTATGGAACTAACAACAAATTATAATCTCAGCCTGATGAGATGAAGGACAATGAGGAAATACTGAATATAGAAATATCCATGATAAGCACAGAAACAAACACCTTGTGTCTTTCCACACCTCTTGCAATCCCACCAGTGCAGGGTCTCTGTTTGGAGGGAAAAACTGTCATAAATATATTAACTAAGGAAAATAAGACTGAACAAAAAGGGCATCTGATGGGTTATAGATTGCCTGAATAAAGCCATTTTAGAGAGCATCAGAGCTCTAAAACTTGATAATAACCATCATCTTTGTGTACTTCCCAGCACGTCAGATGTGGCTCCTGAGAGTCTTGCAAGGTCCACAATCCCTTTCCTCCCCATTTGATGTGGAAATGCAGGACCAACATCACTGCGACAGAGAGGATGCCTTGGCCAAATTGAGAGCTGGCAACAGAACATCTGCCAGCAAAGCCATCTTCTGGGTGACTCCCCACTGCCCAGGCTTCCACTGTGCCAGAGGCAAAAAACAAAGCCCTGAAGGATATTCAAGATCTATAAGAAGTATTTGGAGCAAAATACTGAGAATGAGACCTTGAGATTTGGCTTGCACAGAGCTCTCTGTTGAGCCAGGGCAGGACTGCTCATGGACTTCCTGATTTGTGCTCCATATCCACAGATTTTGAGCTGACCACTGTCATAATAAATGAGAGAAGGTACTTCCCCAAGGAATTAATTGGGATTAACTTTGTACTATCCTGTGAACTCAACAGGCATGTGGCACCCCTTAAATGGATGCCAGACTTTAACACGTTAAAAGACCTGGACATGTTTGTAGGACAAACAGAACCACTTATATGAAAGGTCAGGTTTCATGGGTGGGCTGTGGAGTGTCTCACTGAAGCACCTTTATAACTTAAGAAACAAAGATCATAACATTACAAATGCCAATTGCAGCAGCAGGGGCTGATTTGCTTCGTTTTAAGATTGGCATCAAAAGTGACAGACCAGCCTCCAGGGGCAGCTGTGTCTCTCCTTCGCGGGTGACTGAAGGGAGCTGAGGCTGATGAGAGCAGCAGAAGGCTCCTGTTTACCCCCAAAGTCAGAAGATGAGTGTTGTCCCTTTCCCAGGAGTCTGGCACAGCCCTGCTGGGATAAGGAAGGACAATCCTTCCTCACTGCGCAAAGGAAAAGGTCCAACCAGCGGACGGCGTCCAACCGTGTCACCGCCGGCTCCCGCGCCAGGCTTGGTCCCCGCTGTCCCTGCCAAAACCCAGCCACTGCTGACTCGCAAAGACTGCCCAGAACGATCTTGTTTTGCTGCCAGTCACTCATGTCTAGACACTGAACCTTGTCCTGGACTAGCTGCAAAGACAGGGCAGGAGTAAAGTCCTCCCCTGCTCAGTGTGACTCCATTGCCTTGGGGTCTCACCAAGGAATTGCCCTCATGTGAAAGCAAGGGAAGAGGCCATGAGGGACAAGGGGCAGTGAATCCATGGTGGAGCAGGAGCCTGGAAAACTGGGATCCCCCTCTGCTGTGCCATTGGCTGGAGAGGAGATGATATATCACTCTGGAGTCGTTGCTGATGATGGAGTCACCTTTGGCCGACCTTGGGTCCCACCGGTTCGTCAGCTCAACACCTGGAACCTGCGCCTGGATGCTTTGAGGCAAAAGCTGATGAATTTGGTCTCTGCTTCCCCTGGATGAAGACCAAAGCTCAAAGCCTGGCAGTGGATCAAGTCATGCAGGACATCCAAGTGAAGAGCTGCTCTGTTGAGGGAAGGAGGAAGGATGTCTTTATCTCTGGGCAGGTGTTTGCTGGAGGTGCTGGAGAGCAATGCCCTTGATGGCCTTGCTGAGGGGGGCATGGGCTCACACAAGCTGTAAATTGGCATCAAAGCCAGCAGTTGTACACCTGCTATACATCACTGAGAGGGAGATGCTTCCCAACTGACTCACAGGAGATCCAGGTATTTCATATAAGTTGCCAGAAGTATATTTGTGCTGTGCTGGAGTGTGGTTGGTTCATTGTGTGGAGTGGAGCACATTTCAGGAATTTGGAATATGGCAGGGTTGTGTAGGTGTTGGAGAGAGGATTCACACTCTAGCCCATGTGGTATCTGTGGGTGAACTCACACTGCAGACAGCACCTGAAAATCCTCCACTGAAATCTGGCCAGGACAGATGCATCTTAGTCAAGAAATGGTGCTCTACACACTGGTCCAGCATCTCTCTCAAGATGGACACAGTCAGTGCCATTCTCTGCATCCTAAGGGATGTGCCATGCTTTTGGCCATCTCTTGGGAAAGGACACTATATCCCACCCAGTGGTGAAGCCATCCCACCCTGCAAGCTGTGGTTAAGGCTTGTGGTCTCTCTTTGTCCGAGTTTTCCATGTACAAAACAGGTCTGGGTATTTTCCTATCCCTGCAGAGCTGCATGAGGATGAGTATATCAAAAACTTGGCTGTTGTTCAGGTTCTGGAGTACTGGGAGTGACTTAGATGGATGGTTTCAAGCCAATTAAAGCAAAATCTTTGCTCTGACCATAGAGAGAGGGAAGATATGTCAGGTCACCCAGCCCTCATCCCTGCCAGTGTAGAGTTGTTCTATTTATTTTCTGATCTTTAGCCTTGTCCAAGTGTACATGCTGGAGGCAACTTACTGTATTTCCACCAGGAGAAAATTCAGCATCTAACCTTAACACTCCCTCTGTTAATTTCACCCCTGTATTCCCATTTATCCCCTTGGGAATCCATCGTAAAGCTTGTTTCCAAGCTAATAACAGGAGTCACAGCAGCAGTGAGATAATGTCACATTAAAGGGATGAGTCTGTTTGGCCTGGGAGAATCATCTGGGTGAATTAAATGCTCCCAGGTGCCTGAGATGATGCAGAATGGATTCCCTGCATCAGGTCCCCTCCTTGTTCATGCCTCTCTGGCACAAATGTAGGGTTTTCATCCATCATCAGAAAGACCAGTCTCCTCCAGGTTGTGCTTGAAGGTGGAAAAAGTGTAATAAATGCATGCAAAGGGTAAATGTTTGTTGAAACACTCACTGCCCTGAAGCCCATGGCAAAAACAGCTGACTTCTCAAAGTCCAGCCCTCACCTCATCCCTTGGGCATAAATCGCTCTCAACCCCGATCTGTTTATTTTCATTTACCTCCTTGTCTCATTTTTACTGCGGCTGTACAGACACAAACCCATTTGTATTTCACGTCCTTACAAGTGGTGTTTTATTCAAAGCTTTCAGAAGGTGTTTTTTGTCCGTGGTGTTCCCAGGGGGCAGCTGGGATGATGCTGTTCCAGCACCACGAGCTGCTGAGGGCTTGGCTGCATCACTTTTGTGCAGAAGATCCTTTACTTCCACTTTAATTACGGGCATTTCAGACCAATGGTTGAAAATAAATAGGGTATTTTGGTAGGTTTTCACTCTTATAAAATTAATAAGCTCCTCAGCACCACCCTGGGAAAGGATTAGCTCAAGACACACAAGAAATATGCACAGGCAAAACTTTTTGTTGCAAGGAAACTTCTCTCCAAGCCCCCTGTGCATGTTCATGGAATCATTGAATCCCAGAATGGTCTGGGTTGGAAGAGAACTTAAAGATCCTCTAGTTCCAATCCCCTGCCATGGGCAGGGACACCTTCCACTATCCCAGGTTGCTCCAAATCCCATCCAACCTGGCCTTGGACACTTCCAGGGATCCAGGGGCAGCCACAGCTTCTGTGGGCAATTACTCAGTTACTACGTTATTTAAGCCATGGGTAGGACTGTGACCAAAATAACCAAACCATTGCAGTTTACAGCTGTTGGAGGTCTTTGATCACAGCACAGCAGCACAGGAGCAGAGGTGTGGGCAGGATTTGAGCCTGTGGGATATGGCTGCTCCGTGCTGTAGGTTGGATTCCCCAGTGTGCCACTGATGATGTTGAGGAGGTGAATG
Source organism: Hypocryptadius cinnamomeus (assembly GCA_013400635.1). NCBI lineage: Eukaryota > Metazoa > Chordata > Aves > Passeriformes > Zosteropidae > Hypocryptadius > Hypocryptadius cinnamomeus. The sequence continues at coordinate 5,771 of VYZP01059339.1, forward strand.
TGCTCTGAGGATTGGTGTGAGGAGCCCTATTCTGTTCACATGGATACCTTTTAACCATGTTTTTATTTTGTAAACATCATTCAGTCATGGAATTGTTTTATTTTAATCAAAATCTTTTCATGCCCTCTTTGTGCAGCCTGAGGAATGCCAACACTCTGATTACCAGAAGGCATTACTTTGAGTCACTCTCCATCAGCAGGGCTTTTGAGAGAAATCCGTGGCAGCCTTCAAACACTAGAGTGGAAATAATTTTTAAAAACAATTTGACTTGTCACCATTTTCTTTGAACTCCCTGATGACTCCATCCATTTGTCTCTATTCAACCCACCCAATTCCTCACATCTTGAGAGGTGCTTCCATCAGCTCTGGTGACAGCAGCAGGTCCAGCTCCTGGCAGTGACAGCACCTGGGGCTGCAGGAGGACCTCTTTGAGTTGGTTTTTCTAACACTGCCAATGCAGCTGATGCATTTGGGGCAGCCCAGCTCAGACATTCATTCCCAGGTTGCACATTCAGCTCTGAAATCAAAGAGGGTGGTAAAACACTGCTACAGGCTGCCCAGAGAGGTGACTCCACCTCTGGAAATACTCAAGGCCAGGCTGGGTGGGGCTCTGAGCTCTGATCTAGTTGAAGATGCCCCTGCTCATTCAACCTGACCTTGGATCTTTCCAGGATGGGGCATCCACAACCTCTCTGGGCAACCTGTGCCAGTATTTCACCACCCTCATTGTGAAAAAAATTCTTCCTAATGACTGATCTGAATCAACCCTCCTCCAGTTTAAAACCATCAGCCCTCATGCCAGGAATTTTTATGCGCATCCCACTGTTTCTAGCCTGTCCCACAGGTCTTGGTGGACAGAGGGACACTGGCCTGGCAAAGCAGAACCAATTTGAGTGTGCAAAACTAGTGTGTGATTAATTAAGGCTTCCAAAGCATGTTAAGGGCCATAAAAATTTCCAAATGCAGTCAATTTAATATTTGCATGACATCCTTTCCCATTTCTCTTCTTCTCACTTTCTCAGGAGGAGGGGAATGTTTTTTCAGTGTAGCAGTTCAGGTGGATACTCAGACGGCCCGGGATGAACCTGGTTGGGAAGGAAATAAAAGCCCATCCAAAAATGAAGTCCTGAGATCTCTAGGAAAGTCCCCCAGCACTGCACCTGCCCCATGCCACATGTATCCCTTCTGTGCTGTCTATAAGCTGCAGCTTTTTGGTTTCTGGACTGTAAAAGATCATGGGGAGTGAAGAACTTTGCCTGTTTTGCTCAGCACTGACACAGGGGTGCTCTAATAGGATTTTGGGTACCCCCAGGCCAGCATCTTCAAGGAGAAGGAAGGTGATGGTTTTCCTGTCCTCATTTTTGGGATGGTTTGGAGCAGGACCCACATTTACCACAGTATTTCTCTCCTTTGGACACAGTGGTAACAATGAGAGCATTGGAAGTAGGCTGATGCTTCCCAGTGATTAATTAGTGTTTTTTGAGGTCTGGCCATCCCCTGTCCCTTCTCATCAGCGCTGGTTGGTGAAGGAAGGGCTGTTGTGTTTCATTTGCAAACAACTTGGGCCCCCAAACAACTGTGCTTCACCCCAGAGAGGGGCTGGAGGGGCTGCAGAAGGGCTGCTGACTGCTGGAAGGAGCTGCAATGTGCCTGGATATCCACGGCCACCGTCCCAGCTTCCCTGCACTCATCCTGGGCCAAATGTGGGGCAAATACGAGGTCACAACCAAGCCACAGCCCCTGCTTTGCCCCTCTGCCCCTGTCAGCACTTACTGCTTTTAGCTGCGCCCCATCCTCTGCCTTCTGCATCCCCACCAGCCCCGCTCCTTGCAGCGAGGGCTTTTATTTTTCAGCCTAACCTTTGTCTCGTTGAGCCAGTGACTCATCTCACTCATTAGCTGAACTTTGAATATCTCTTTATCCGCTGGATCCCTTTCAAGCTCGTTCCCTGGCAGCGGAAGCGCCTGCTCGCCTTCGCTCTGCTCTGGGTTGCAGGGGAACCGCCTGCCTCGCTCTTGCAGCGGCATCTGTCTCCCCGGCAAGGCAGGAGAACAAACCCAGGCTGGAGCAGGGATGGACTCCAGCCCTTCCCATGTCCTGGGGGTTAATCGCAAGGACACAGCCCTCGGCGTTTAAGAAGCCACCCCGGTTTTTGGCTGGCACGCCCCGTTCCTCCCCCCGCGATGTTGTTGCTGCAGTTCGTGTTTGCAGAGCGCCAGGGATGCTCTGCAGCCGCTCCCGAGGCCAGCTGTGCTCAGGGCCAGAGCCAGCAGAGCCCACCGGAGCTGCCTCAAGGGCTGCTCTCCTTGTGTTCCCCTCCAGAAGGTCCAAATCCTTCCTCAGTGTCCCCCCTTGCTCCGTGCACAGTCAGAGCAAAGGTGGCCACGGGGCAAGCAGAGGAAATTTCGGCTCTTGCGTCTGAGCAATCTCCCGGGAAGAGCAGGGGAGGGGATGGGTCAGGTGTGATAGGGCATGGATGACTCAAAGGGGTCTAGAGCAGGTTGGAGAGATGTAGGTGACCTCAAATCACTGCTCCCGACGTGCTCCCGCTGCTTCAGACTTGAGGAGCCTCTCACCTGATTAAATAAGAGCACTGAGAGTGCTTGATCAAAGGGAGAAACCCCTTCCCTGTTGCTCCCTGGAAAGTGAACAGGAGGTGACTTTCTCTCGTGGACAAGACCGGCAGCCTCCTCTGCGTGCCTGCTACCTTTCACCCGGCTCATTTTCCCACTGAAAATTCAATTTGTTTTTTTTTCCTGGTTAGCAGCTCTATTCGCCTTCCCAAATTGCCGGGCACATGACCGAGGGCATCTCCGTCGGCATCTCCGCTCTCCCGCTCCTGTTTACGTGCTGCTCCCTGGTAATTTGTGTCTCTCCTAGCCGGGGAGCTGGAGAGCCCTTCCCCGCGAGGAGCTGATGATTCACAGAAAAGGGAATCAATAAAGGATGACTAAGGCAGCCCTACATCAGGAGAGTGATTAGAGGCTGCCTCCGCAGCTTGGTCCAGAGTGGCAATTTGCAGATTGTCTTTACAATTTTTGTCTTGCGGGGTCTCCATCAAGCTCCCAGCAGCACTTTTTATTTATTCACTTATTTTTGACTCTAGTGTTTCACAAGGATTTGCTGCTTTGAGCTTTCTGGGGGTGAGAAGTTGTGCCAACCTACGAATTTCTCAGTGAGAACAGTAACTCAGGCTGCCCTAAACCAGCCCAAACAGAGGGATGGGTGCTATTAATCACTGCTCTGGGGCCTCTTGGGGATTGCTTGCCCACGAAAGCACTTCGGGACAGAAGAGTTCTTGAGAGCTTTTGATTTATGAACTCTCCACCCAATGCAGAGAACACACAGACACGATAAGTGCACACTGGACAGGAAACTAATTATCTACTATCAGCTGCTCAACATCCACGAGAAGGTAAAATAATGCTCAGCCATGAGACAGAGGATATTTTACACCTTGTGCAGCCCAGCTCCCAAGAGTACACACAGGTATTCCAAGGTCTGGAGATCAGCTCTTGTTCCATGGTATTCCTCCAATTCACTGTGTGCTGAAGCCTTCTAGGAGGAGCACATGGCTGCTTCCCATGGAAGGTGTCCCTGCCCATGGCAGAGGGGTTGGAAGTAGGTGATCTTTAAGGTGGTTTCAAACTCAAACCATTCTGTGGATGCAGGGATATGCCAGCCTCACTGTTAAATTATCCAGGAACATTTCTCCGGCAGCCGTGCTGTCCAAGCAGGGCCTGGGGAGGGTTTTTATTTGCAGGGTTATTCTGTGCTGGATCAGTTCCCCAGCTGAGATCATTGTGCAGCCCCATGGCAGGGAGGAGAGGAATTTGGGGGCCATGGGGCTGTTAAATAGAGAATGGCAGCCTTGGTGACAGGTACTGCGAGGATGCTGGGGAGAACTGGCTGGTGCAGGAGACAACAGGGAAAAGTCTTCTTGTGAGGAGGGGCTGCTTAGAAGACCCTCCAAAGGGCAAATTCCTGGAAAGGGGGGTGGAAAGATGGCACTCATTGCCTGATGGCATTTCATTGGCATCCAGGCTCCAGCAATGACACAGGGAGTAAAGACCCTGGGTTGGAGCAGTCCTCAAAGCCTGCCGAGGTGATGACAGGGAAGAGGAAGGCCAGGAAGGAAGAGGTATTTCCCCATGCCCATGCCAGGAGGATGCAGCACATAATTCCTGGCACAGGGATGGCAGTTTCCACAGCAGTCCCCGAGGCTCAGCCTGACCTCCCTCACCACAGGGAGTTAAAACACCTCTCTGATCTTCCTGCTCGAAATTCCCATTAACTTTGAGGTGCCTAATGGGAGAAAGTTCTCTGGGATGGATGAGCATCTGTCCTGGGACATGCCTCGGCTTAGACACTGGATTTAAGTTCTGGCTCATCCCATCCCCAGTCCAGCATGGTCCCATCTATCCAAAAGAGCTGCTTCAACATCCCAAAAGTGCATATTTCTCCCCACAGCCCTTCAAAGGTGCTCGAACTTCTCCATCAGCTCATCTTCATACTTGTTGCTGCCAGCATCGTTTTCATTGCCTCCATCCAAGTGCTTGGGGCTGCCTCCAGGGGGCAAGCCAGGATGCCCAAATTGGCTATAGGGAATCTGTGGAGGTGACTTTGGTCTGTCCTGGAGCAATGAGGTGTCCTGCAGACAGAACCCGGGTCTCCCCGCTCTGCTCAGCCCACTGGAGCCCCTGGCTCTTTGGGATGCCACGGGTAAATAAGGAAGCAAAGGAGGTACCAGCAGTGCTGAAGCATGTGGCTGATGGAGATCTGCTTACCCAATGGCCTCAATCCCCCCACTCCCTCCTGTCCTCATTCTAGTTTCATGGATGACGTTCCAAGAAAAAGGAAAATAAAAGCCAAATCCCAGAGAGGTGTCACAGATTTGGGAGCACAGCTATGCCCAGTGTTCCCCTTCCTGAGTGGGGAAGAACTTTGGGTTAGAACCCCTGGTCCTGGCTCTGCATTCTGCTGGGGATTTTGATGCCATGGATCCAACTAGGAATGGTGCTGCCATGGGTAAGGGTCTCACTGGGGATGGTGAGAGTTCTTCAGTGGAGGGGACAGTGATGCCACGACTGAGGGTCCTGCTGAGGACCCCCAGCTCTGGCAGTGCTGCTTCCTGCTTGGGTGCAGGTCCTTCTCTCAGCCTGCTGGCAAGGCTCCTGCTCCTGGTCAGCTCCCAAAAGCCAGTCAGATGACAGGGTTATTTACTAAAGCTGGCAGGAAGGAAAAGTCATAAATTCCCCAGATATAATGGCTGAGTCAGAGAACGAGGTGCCCGTGGCCAATTCCAGCATGGCCCGGGAGAGCAGCATGAAGGGAGGGGACAGGGTCAGCTGTGCTCTGTGTTGTCCCTCCTGAGCCAGGAGGTCCCTTGGAGGCTGGGAGGGACAAGGAGGTACCAGACAGCCAGTCCCATCAGCTTCTGGTAATCCCAGAGCTGCTTTCCCTGGGAAGGCCACCCTGCTTCCCATGCTTGGAGGCAGAATTTTCCTTTGGAGCCTGCGCAAGGATCGTGGCTTGGTTGGAGGGCCTTTGCTGACAGCCTGCCCTCCCACCCTAGCAATTGCTGCTTCTCTGGCAGGAAAGCCAAAAGCTCAGCCTTTATGGATGAAGACCATGTATTATCTTTTGCAAACCCCACCACAGCTATTTTTTTTTAAAGAAAATAATTCCTAAAATTAGCTCTGACGTGCTGCAAACATAAAATCCACAAATTTCATTAAGAAAAAAAAAGAAGGGAAGAAACCCCACACCATAAGGAGACATTTGGATACATTCACATGCATTTCTTTTTCCTCTGTTTGTTTGGTTGTTTGGGAGCAAATTATCCAGTGGCTTCAAACAGTCTCAAACCAAACTGGATACTTATTGTCTCTCCAGAAAGTTTTACCCCACCCTGCCTGCTCCTGCCCTGTGCAGGGTACAGCCTCCACAGCTGACCCAACCAGACCCCAGCCCTGGTAATTTTGCTCATGGTCCCCTCATCAGCCACTATATCCATTATTTCTCTTCAAGTTTCTTCCTCCTCCACCTCAGGGGCACTCAAGAATTCCAGTGGGTTATGATAGAGTTTGCAACCCCTACCTCCTGTCTAAAGTTTTATTAAAGCTCTGGAATTGCAAAATGCACCTCCTGAGGACCAGATCCCACCACACCTGCAGACCTGAGGGTGTCAATGTTTTATGTCCCTCCCTTCTTCAGGCCTTCTGCTCATGGTGTGCTGCTGGTGTCTGAGACCATGGTGCTGCAGCCCCAAGGACAACTGGTCATGCCCTGACCAGGGCATCTGCCACAGGCAGACACAGCCAGGAGAGAGAATGAGGTTTTGGGACTGTAGAAAATGGAGGTGAAAACCACTTCTCCTGCAATCCTCACCTCTTTCCTCTCTCCCTCCCCAGCAGGTTCTGAGAAGATTGACAGATGAAGGATTACCCTTCCCATAGTGACTCCTGGTTCCCTTACTGAGGGAAACACTTTCTCTAATTCCCTTCCACCACTGCGCTTGTTCTGTGAGAAAAGACAAAAAGCCATGAAAGCCTCCCCAGAAACATCCTGAGTCCTTCTAGCCTGCTTAGAGAGGACACAAATGCTCCCAGGTCCCTGTCCCCTGCTGCTCCGTGTCTCCTGATGGCCCAGAGGGCTTGGCTCAGTGCTCCAGGGACCTGGATCAGGCCACTCCAGCGACTCACGGCTGTTGCTCAAGCCCTCACGGATGGAAAGGTCTTGAGCAACAGCCATGAATCACCCAAATAGTGCAAAGAGGAGGCGGCCAGAGGAACATGAGGCCAGCACAGACCTTGAGGCAGCTTTGGGGACCAGTTTAAGCCACGCTGTGTCAGAGCACTGGAGGAGAAGTGAGGGACACACGTTTGAAGGCACAGTGCTCATCATCATCATCCTTTCCAGCAGTGTTCATTGCAGGTGGGGAAAGGAGAATGAACCTGGAGAAGGCAGCTGCGTGTGCCAGGCTGCTTTGTTTGCTCCAGAAATGTCTCTCTAAATATCAACCCAGGGCTGGGTCTGCAGCAAGACCTGGGAAATATGCCCATAAGTAAATTGGGAGGGTTAAAAAGAGACACTGAGTGGGCTAAGTGGTGAGTAATGGAGATGTCACTCAGTGAGAGGAGATGTTTCAGCGTGCTCAACACCGCTTGATATTGGATGGAAATTTCCAGGTGTTCGCAAGAAAACCAGAGACAACTCATTATTTACCAAACTGCTTCAAATTTACCATCCTCTGTGTATCTCATTTTATGCATTTCCCTTCCAGATCATTAACAAAGTTGTTAATGAAACTTGATCTTTAGCCCTGACTCTTGCTCTGCCCTGGTAACTGGGCCTTGCTCTCTGTAGCCCACTCCTGTTCAGGATTACTGACTGCATCCCAATGTGTTTTCAGTTTGTATAAACCACATTTCAGACCAAGGCTTTTTTTCCCTAATTTTTGTATTTCCTAAGACAAAGAAGCAAAACACATTAGTCAAAATAGAAACACATGTTCATAAAAGGCTGCACTGCTTTCATCCTTTGGCCATGCCGTTCTCTAACAGCATTTCTCTTTGCACCAAAAAAAGTTGGAAAAGAAGAAAACTGGCAGTTTTCTGTGCCTGTCATCTCTTGAGTCTGACTGTTGTCTCATGGTAATTTTATTCAGCATCTGGCTTCTGCAAATTTTCTCCCCATTGACACTATTGTGTGGACAGAACCAAGCTCTAAATATTTCATCATGATTTTTTAGAGAATATTTGTTCTGCTACTTTTATAGGCTGGTGATTGCCAGAATTATATTCTACCTTTCTTTGTTTTAAATCAGCACCTTGTTTCCCTTCTTCTGCCTCTCAGGATCACATTGTCCAAGGATTTTAAAATGCAACCACCCAAGGATCAATATGTTCATTAAAGAAACCTGTTGTTAGCAACTGAGAATGAATACTGAATGTCTGCAACCCACACAGATTGGTTTCTTAAATATAATAAAGTTTCTCAAGGACGCCTTTTTCCTCTTTCTCCCTGCACTTGGAGAACAGGATTTTAAGGATCATTCAGAATATTGGCCCTTTGGGCTTGTCAATAGTGTCTTTTTCTTCCTCACTTACCTTCTTACTTCCTTTTTGGGTGTAAATCCCCTCTTAATCCTTCAGTGAAGACCAACCTGTTTTGCTGCCTGGCTCACTGTCCTCCTCCCAGCAATTCTTAGCTGTTTCAAAAGGCTCCCATGTGGTTACCTCCCTATATTTTCCATCCACGGGCAGATGTCCACCCTGCAGAGGGCTGTGCTAGCTGGAAATGTCACTGTGCCCCAGCTAATTGTCACCATCCCCAGCAGCACAGGACAGTCTGCACCATGGTGTCCGTGGAAATATCATTCTGACCCCAAATCTGCTCCAACAAGCAATGCTGCTCTGTGTTGAAAGGGCTGGGGCAGCTGGGGGGTGGGGAGGAGAGGCTGGAGGAGGAGCAAGTCCAGTGAAACAGCTGGATCCAGGAGTGCACATCTGTCCAGGGCTCCCCATCCCTGAGGAGCCTCTTGAGACTCAGCCTTGAACAACTTTTATGTTTGACAAACTCCTGGATTTCAGCCCTAAGAAGTACTTTCCTTGGGATTTTCTAGCCTTCTCCCTCACCTCTGGCTTTTGCTGTCCCTTCAAGCAGAGACTTAAAACCCTCCAAATCCCTGTTTTATTTATTTTCTTTCTTTATGCAATCCTCACTGTGGCCCAGCTGAACTCCTTTCACAAGCTGCATGTCCAAGGTTTCCCATCCATTTCCAGTCTGGAAGAAGCAGGGTTAGGAAGGTTTTCCAAAGTGTAACTCATCACATGAGTGCACACTTTGGATCCTTGCACTGGATCCTTACTTTGGGGTGAGCAGCGAGTTAGAGAGAAGCAGGGACTGGGCGGGGGATTGCTGGAAAAATGTAAAAGCAAAGTGCAGCCTCGAAGCAGCAAGACAGAGCAACCTGTCTTGCTGCAAAAACCTTTGCCTTTACAAAAATGTAAAAGCAAAGTGCAGCCTGGAACAGACAGACAGCTTTTGGGAGGTTGGGATGGTCCTTCAGCCTTACAACAGGAGCCAATGAGCCACGGGTTCTTTTTCAAAGCATCCAAGAGAGATTCAAAGCAACTCAAGCTCAGGGCAGGCAGCTGTAAACAGCTGTGACAGCTCTGGTTTCTCCTGCACTTGTCGTGCTCCCTCCAGGCTCTGCCCCATCACGCCAGAAATTGGTCCTTGCCAGCAGCTTCCTCACCTTGGGCTTCCAGGAGCATGGGATCATAAGGAGAGACTGCAAGGGCTACTCCCAAAACAGCAGTGAGGCTCCTGGCTTTGGGTAAAACGTCCCCTGTGCTGGGCTTGGTGGGGGGACACACTTTGTGCCAGTGTTTCTACACTCATCACCCAGGGCTTCTGTGGAAGGGGAAAGGATGAGAGTTCCAAATGCAGAAGCATTTTGAGGGATGCCCATCTCTGCCTGAAATACCACCCCTGCTACACAGAAAGCACAAAAAATGGGAAAAAATATCCCACTTCAATCACTATGATGATTAAACTGAGATTTCAGTATCAGATTTCAGCCCTGACATGGGGAATAATTGCTAAATCACACGGACTCGGTGGTCATTGCCTCACTGGGCAAACAGGAGCAGTGATGTCAGCCTGCAAACTGCATTTCCCTATGGACTGGCTCTCTCCAGGTTGTTCTCCTTTCCCAGAGCCTGGCTGCTGATGGATTTCTCTGAAAGTGACTCAGTACCAGGGTGTGATTCTGGCTGCGTGCTCCCAGCAGATCCCAGCTCGTGGCATCCATGAGTTAACACAAAGCCCTTGAAAATCTCACAAATTTATCTGCTTATTGTGGGGCTGGAGGAGACCGAGCAGTGGGGGAAGGTCTCAGGTTTATGGGGTCCTGGGGCTGGCAGGGACCATCCTGGAGGTTCACTCACCAGAAGCCACCCCCATGAGGAATGGCCAGGAATCGCCCAAGGGAGGATCTCTACAGCATTTTTCTCCTGAACAGAGGAGTCATTTCCCCATGGGAATACCCCAGACACCCCCAAATACCTCATTCCTTCTCCTTACACACTCAGTCATGGCAGGGATGCTCTATTATCTTTCAAATCACAGGGAGTTGTCTTTTCTCTCCCAACTCCATTACAATGGTTGGTCTTCACAGGGCATTTTCCCTACATTAACCCCATGCCAAGGAGTTTTGTTTGCAGAAGAAAACTGAAGCAGAGAGACAAAGAAAATGCATTTTTCAGAGCTAGACCTCTCAGGAGCTGCAGTGCCTCTTGACATTCTCCCTTACCAGCTTGCCAGGGCTGAAATCACTGGCAAACAGGGATTTTGGGGCAGAATTTAAGATGAAGGAGGGTAAGTTTAGATTACAAATGAGGAAGAAATTCTTTACTATAACAGTGGTGAGGCCCTGGCACAAACTGCCCGGAGAAGGTGTGGATGCCCCATCTCTGGAAGTGTTCAAGGCCAGGCTGGACAGAGCTTAGAGGAACGTGGGATAGTGGAAAGTGTCCCTGCCCATGGCAGGGGTATGGAACAAGATGATCTTCAAAAGTCCCTTCTAACCCAGGCCATTCTATGATTCTATGAGAGCTTTCCCCAAAAGAGCATTAAATCCTCATCCTACCTCCACGGTCTTTCCTGCTGCCCTGTGCAAGTTGGAATCTCTTTGTGAGTCAGAAATGCTGACACCTTGTCACTGAGCAGCGTGAGGGTGCAGGAAGGAGAATATTGCTTAGCAGCACTGAATCCAACCCCACTCCTATTATTGCTGGATTTCTGAACCTGCTTCTCCTTTGCCCGCTTTGTCAACTCATTCACAGTTGCTGTTTATGCCGGAATTATTTAGCAGCAAAAGCTTTTCTAGTGGTATTTTGATATCCACCTCTTCTCCAAGAGGTTTACATCTGAGATACAGATGTGCCAGCTCCAACTGGCTGCCTGCTGCCCTGGAATTGCTGGAGGAGGTTCAGATGGAGCAGCGTTGATCTGTAGAACCCTAGGGCCCAGTGTACCCCACCTGTATTACCCAGGCTGGAACAACACAATTATTTCTACTGAAATCAGCAGTAAAGTTTTCATCCACTCTCACTACGCTGAATCAAGACCCTTGGATGGCTCTGAGCCGAAACATGATTAATGGTTTTCCAAGTGCAAGCCAAAGGTGGGTGGAAAATACATCTTGGAAACCAGCTTGGTAGCACTTTGATGCCTTCTGAAATCTTACCAGGATGTGAAAATGTACCTGGCATTTTGCAGCTGTAAATATGGGCTTCACAGCCACATACGGCACTTCCAGCTGCACAGATGCTACTTATTTTTGTGTTCTCCTGGAACAAAACCTTGCTTTATTTTTCTCACTTCCAAAACAAACTTCCTTTTCTGTACTCCCACAGAGAATCGCCACCAGGAAGAAAAGCTGTGCAGAGTTCTCTATCCAGCAGATTGCCTCTCTGTTCCCTCCACCCCGAGAACCTGAAAGCAGAGCTGGGCTACTGTTTACAGAAATCTGAAGCGAATTCAAAGATGTCTTGTTTCTAAATCCATCCATTTCTGATTGAAAGAAGCTGAGCTAGTCACATTCAAGGAGCTCATTAAAATGTAAACAGCGTTGCTTTTAATTGCCAGCGCTAAAAATTGTCATTATTTATTTTAAATGTCGAGGTGCATAAGAATATGTGTTTAATTGCAAAAGAAGGAGGAGGTGAATTTCAAATGCACTTTGGAGATGCTGCAGCTTGAGCTCTGGCTGGGTGTTTCCGCGAGGAATTGCAGTCAGCCGTTTCACCCTGCAATTCCTTCCATGCAGACACACTTTTTGTACCATTTTTTTTTTGTCTTTTAATACATCTGTTTGTTTGGCCTTCTTCGAAACCCTATTTCCCACCTTCTGCAAATTCTCACTTCTGAAGAAATCTGGAAATCAGTCCAACGCTTCCAGATCAGTCGTTATTGGATGTTTTTCTGTTCACGCTGGTAAACGGTTCGAATGCGTGTAATTAGTTAAAGATGTGAAGTGCCAACTGAGTGCTAAGAAATGTTACATAAGTGCAATGTATGGCAGACACAGTGTGCCATGAAAGCCATGGCACTGTTCTGCACCGAACCAGCACCTTTCCCCCAGGTTGGCAGAGCTCCTTTCTGTCACTGCCGGAGGTTGTCAAATTAGCAAATTGCTTTAATACACCTTTACAGCTGAGAAAACTGAGGCACAGAACAGTGAAGTGCCTTTTCTCCTGGGGACTCAGCAGCAAAGCCAGACATCCCAAATTCCACTGCTAGGTCCAGTTAGGGGTGCACTCCATAACCCCTGGCTGCATGGATGCTGCCACACACAGTTGGCAAAACCCTGGGGTCACAGCCCAGGGATCAGCTGGGACCAGAGGAGAAGGATGTTTTGGATGGGATCTGGAGATGCTGCAGCCCACCAGAGTTTGGGGACAGGCCCACAGAGTTGGTGCACAGCCACAGGGACTGGTTCTAGGTATGCTGACACGAAAAGTTTGTGTGCTCAGAAAGGCTCCCATCCTAGTGAAGGATGGAGACCCCATCTCTTCCCTTTCCACAGTCAAGCTCTTCTGAGAAAGACCAATTTCCTTGGAAAGTGGCAGGGTTCTGCTTCCTACAATGCATTTTTGTAGGGCTGGCTACACTGAGAAGGGAGAGGAAGAGCAGCTTCATCTCCTGCTGCCCAACTCATGTAATTTCCCATCTCCTGCCCATCCCATGGATACAAGCAGCCGTGGGGTGAGTATGGACAGTTGGGACATAGTTGAGCCACAGCAAGCCACTGCTCTGTGCCTCAAGTCACCAGCCAGGAGCTGGGACATGCCACATCCACGGGATGCAGACCGAGACAGATTGTCCCTGGAGGGCCTTGGACAGGATATGTATCATCCTTGCTGCCTGGCACCTCGGCTCTGTCCTTCTTCAGCAGCACCACTATGTTCCCCCCACTTCCTCCTCCTTGCAGACTCTCCCTCCCTCTCCAAAGTGTTTTTCTTCAATTGCTTTTATAACTGTGCTCTCTTTGGATTTGCAATGTCCTCTGGAAAATCTGATTTCACACCATATTTGTATGTTTAACAAAAATAATTCCAAACACCAAAAACAAGCCGTGCCCTGACTGGCGTTACGTAGCGTTTGTGATAATTGGATTCTCAGAAAGCCAAGCACTTTCTGGGTTTTAATGAGATTCAGACTTTAATTACTGCGGCCCTTTCCCAGGCATGCAGTGGAAGCAGGGAGGAAAATGACCATAATCAGAACTTGGGCATGTTGCAAGAGACAGCCTTGATGGATTGTGTTTTGGTTCCCTAATGAGGGACCATTCTTGCCACACAGTTGGGAAGCCACTTTCTCTTGCAGTGTGGCCTGTATTTACACCCTGTAGGATTTTGGCCACAAACCACTGCTGCAGCCTCTCTGAAGACACTTCTTCCTGGATAGAAAACCAGCAGAGATGGCTTCTAGTCCTGCAGGAGAAGAAAGGGAGACAAGGACATGGTGTTGACTGGCACATGGTTTTGCTGAGTTCTGCATGCAGCACAAGAAGGACATGGATTTGTTGGAGCAAGTCCAGAGGAGGGACACTAAGCTGATTAGAGGGATGAAGGCCTCGTCCCATGAGGAAAGGCTGAGAGGCTTGGGATTGTTCAGCCTGGAAAAGAGAAGGCTTTGTGGTCACCTAATTGTGTCCTTCCAGTACCTGAAGGAGCCAATGAGAAAGATGGAGAGAGATGGTTTGCAATGACCTGGAGTGACAGGACAAGAGGGAGTGGATTCAAATTGTCAGGGAGTGGGTTTAAATTGGATATTAGGAATAAATTCTTCCCTGTAAAGATGGGGAGGCACCAGCCCCGGTTGCCCAGAGAAGCTGTGGCCGCCCAGTCCCTGGAAGTGTCCAAGGCCAGGTTGGATGGAGCTGTGAGCAACCGAGGATAGTGGGAGATGTTCCTGTCCACAGCAGCGGGGTTGGAACTAGATGATTTTTAAGTTCCCTTCCAACCCAGGCCATTCTATGATTCTATGATTAATTCTATGATTTTTGTTGCTTTATGATGATGATGGTGATGATGAAGGTGATGATGATGATGCTAGCACAGAGTGATCCTTGGGAAGAGTCCAGGATTCCTGCAGGACCAGCACCAGCTTCCTGCAAGCCCCTAGCACAGCTCTTCGCCTCCTGCACAGTGCAGATCCCAGGCAACTCCTGCCCGTAAGGCTGGGATGAGTCACTCGCTGGCTTTCTCGCTTCCCGCCTCCATCCTGCAGGATGCGGTGTTTTGTCAAGGCTTATCTGCACTGAGGTTGGAGGAAGCAGATGAATGCAGTGGTTTCATGTCTGCAGAGCGCCAGCCTCAGCAGAGGGGTGGGGTCTTTAACAGAAACACGCAAACTTTATCTGGGAGGAATCAAGATTCCGTTGGCCATCCGAGAGGACCTTTAGATTGCAATTTTCAGCCTGCATGATGATGTTCAGATCCAAGCCAAGAGAAATTAATTTAAAAAAAAAATAAAAAGGCTTTGTTAGACACGACATCAAACTGTTCAGTGATGAGTTGATTTATTGCCTTACGGTGCTCCCACAACTACTCATTTTACAAAATGATAAGAAATCTCTCCATTTCTGTGTTCTCGATAGCCCTTCTCCTTAACTTTTGTTATCCCATCATCCTTTTGTCGGTCAGAGATTGATGTCACTCCCTGTCTTCCCCCTTGCTGCGTCCAGGACTGAAGTCAGAATTGCCAGGTAAAAATTTCCAAGATTGCTCTTCTTTCCGTTTCCTTTTCCAAGTTCCCAGCTATCTGCCTGGTTTTCCATCACTTCTAAAAGGTCACTCTCTCAGCAGTCTGGAGTACACATTGTCCTTGCTTACCACACACAAGCATATTCTTGGAATTACCTTCTTTTAACCACTCACTGCTTCCGCATTCAGCCACACGCTCTGGATGCCCACGCAGCTGTGACTGCTGCTCGCTGGCAGCAGAGGAAGCTGAGGTCTAAGCAGGCAGCAGCAGTGGGTGGCTTGAATGACTCTTGACATGAGGTACTTCAGCACCCACCATGGGCAGGTTTGGCACCTCCATTCTGCCCAATGCTGTGATCTTCATCATTTCATGGGATGGGGCAGCACTGAAGGACACCTGTAGGAGCTGGGGAGGAGGACAGTGGGGCTGGTGCTGTGAGGGAAAGCTTTGCACAGGGCTCAGAGCATGCCTGGGAATGTGGTTTTTGTGGCCATCCCCTCCAGCACTGCTCAGGCAATTTGACAGAGCAGGGACACATCTGCCAGTCCTTGTCCTCCAGAGGCAGACCCATGTCTCTGGTACTTCTTGAGCCTCAGTGCCCCCTAACTGCTCTGTAGGATTCATCCCCAGCTCTGAATTGTATTGTTGCTCATCCCCCCACCTTCCCTTTTCTCCAGAAAGCCTGCTTGCTTTGCCCTTTTCCATTTCCAGACCTGTTATTTTTACTCTCGGAGCTGTGTATTCCCAGGGGGAGCCATGTCTGCTGCTGCTGTCCTGCTGGAGGAGGCAGGGCTGTTCTGCCTCCCCACAGCTCATTTTTAGGGCTCTGCAGCTTTCATGGGCGGTAGGTGCTTCCCAGATATTCAGGACAAACAGCGAGCTGGGAATCACGAGCAAATCTGTAGCTTTGGGATATGTGTAGGGACATACTCCACGAGGTTACAACACA
The DNA here is from genome assembly GCA_013400635.1 of Hypocryptadius cinnamomeus. Taxonomy (NCBI): domain Eukaryota; kingdom Metazoa; phylum Chordata; class Aves; order Passeriformes; family Zosteropidae; genus Hypocryptadius; species Hypocryptadius cinnamomeus. The sequence continues at coordinate 21,501 of VYZP01059339.1, forward strand.
CTCTTGAGCTTTCTTCAGATTTGCATGGAGCCACATTTCTCATCCTTGCCAAAGATGACTGGATTCAAGGCCAAGAGCAGATCTAAGGGTCTCAGGGAAGATAAAGAGGGTGAACTGGAGGGCTCCCATGGGATCAAGGCCTCACCTTGCAGAAGGACACAGCCAGACTTAGGCCCCATTGAGACAAATCCCAGGAACAAGGTATCTGCAGAAAGGCTCTTAACCTGGGGCTTATTCAGAGCAAACTCCTTCACCCCCTGCAGTGACCAAGGAGCTTGAATTTCCACATCTGAGTCTGGGCAAACAGGAATACACCAGCAGGCAATGTGGAATGACCTGTGCAGGAAGAGAAGTCTCTTGCTAAGTGCCAAGACTGGAGAAGGGAAAGCTGCCTTTTGGTGTCCCTCCTGTTACACCAGAACCAGGAGAAACTGGGATTTGCCTGGCTTGCAGCGTGCAGCACCACTTCAGGACACAACTCAAATGTTGTTCTGTGTCCCAGTCTAAACCAGCAAGGGAAAACCTGTGCTGGATGGGGTTAAGAGGGAGCTTGTTTTATTCCAGGACATGTTGGGGCTGATACTCTCTGGACTGTGCTTTTCCAGGTGCTCATTTTGAAGGATGTGGTGATTTGGGTCATACTCCTGTCTCTCTTCTCTGGCTTTGCATTGTGTATCCTTCTCTTCTGGCATCTCTGTAGAGGGAGTCCTTCTCAGCAATGTGGGGAGGCCCCTGAGCCCCACAGTCAATCCATGGATGTGGGGGCAGGTCAGGAAAGTAGCAGGGATGGCACTCCCACATCCCACAAACCTCTGAGCTCCACCTGCCAAGCCCACACAGACGATGCCTGCAAGCATGAGTCCATTCCAAGCCTCCAGCAGTCACAGGACTGTTGCCTCCCTCCTTTCCCCAGGAAGCAGATTGCAAACCCATGTAACCACAGGGACCAGCAGAGCATGGAGGACTCAGGCATCAATCCACGCCGGTCTGTGGCTCCTGGGAGGAGCTTCTGATGAGGCAGGAGAAGCTGAGCCTGGAAAAAACAAGCTTCCAGCTGGGTATGTGGCTCTCCTCTCTTCCCAAAAAAGTGGAAGCACTGTCCTGCAATGGACTGAGAATTTCTGGATCTGTAGATAAAAACAGCCCCGGACCATGTGTCACCTCAGCCCCTCCCAAAAGGCCTTTTGGTGGGGGTGGGGTTGGGCTCTGGACAGAACAGAGGAGTCTGTTTGGGTCTGTCAGGCAACAGTAAAATGCAGCTGGAGATCCTGAATAACCGGTACTGAGTGAAAATGTTTATTCCTCCATAGAATATTATTTCTCTTTTAAGTAGAAGAAAAATCCATCTCTTTTCATAGGAGCAGTGTGTTCCCCTTATTTTCCACTTGTGCCTGAGTACTAAAGAGGGTCTTAAGTGGAGCATCTATGGCCATGGAGTGTGACCTTGGTGAACAGGCATATCCTTCCCCAAGCCCTGCCCTTCCCAGAACTGCTGCCAGTATTTCCACCTACAAAACTAGGAACAGACACAACAGGAAGCAATGCTCTGGAATAAAGCAGCTTTTCAGAGACTGGAGACTGGGCACAACCTCTTCACAGGAAGTGCTGGGACGGGTTGGTGGGTTTGGCATGTGGATGTTTCATGTGCGTGGCCATATAATTGCATTTTGTCAGGCCTGGGAAGTGAAAGGATGCTTTCCTTTTCCAGAGGTCAGGCATTACTGCTCCTTATGGATCTCTGTGCAAAAGATCAGAGAACACCTGCCGTGGAGAGGATCAGTTCCAGGTTATCTGTGGTTTTTCCTCTCCCTATTGCTGGCTGTGGAGATTCCAAGTGAGAAGTCTGTACAGGATGCAGAGCAGTTGGCAGAAGCTGCTGAGATGGTCTGCAGCTGGCTAAGCCACTCCAGGGAAAAGGGATGGGAGCTGGCATCATCTCCATGTGGCCTGTGGCTGGACACTTTACAGGAAACAGGGAGAGCCCAACAACCTCACTGGAAAAGTCATCTTCTGCCTAGATCAAAGCATGGGGCTGTCCTCAAGAGGAGAAAATCACTAAAGAGAGTGAGAAACCTTGCACTGTTTAGAAGAGAGGCAGAGGGAGAATGTGCCTCCCGGATTGGCCTGGCAAAAGTCAGGCTTGCAGAGGTGGGACAGAACATCCTGGGAGAGCACCAGGAAAGCACTGAATTTTACAATTTTCATATGAAATCAGAACAGGTTAAAAACCTTTATTTGCAAATCCAGAGCATAATTAGCTGTGAGTCATGGAAAGTGTTGTTCCAGCTACTGCAAAAAAACAAGCTGGTGCTGAAGGGTCTGCTGGTCATTTGAAAGCACCGAGAGCTACAGCCCAAGATTCCTCCTTCCTTAATTGCACCACTCTTGGCCACTCGCTCTAAATTAAGCAGACAGGAGCACAAGAGAACTAATGCACTGCTCTGAAAGGCAAACTATTAACCAAAGTGTCTCTCAGATGTTTAACTTCAAGGAGATGCGATTGAAATCTCATCAATTATGATCAGCGGACATGAGGAGGGCTTGAAGTTCATCCATAACGTAATTTGCAGAGTAATAAAAATTAAAGATGTGAAATCTCTGCTGGGCTGAGTCTGCTTCAATCCCCAGGGTGAGCTAGATGGGTCCTTGTAGCATAATTCCCACTGTGCTGCCTGTCTGCAATAAGTGCAGTGCAAGAAAAGTTTCTCTGATGCACTTTTGTTGCTCAGATGATGTTGCTGTTGAATATTTACACCACACTTATAAATGTAATGATTTTCTGTGCAGTCTCAGGCATATTTCCTGCTTTTGGCTTCATTGGCAGTTTTCTTTTTCCAAAATCACCCAGTTTTTTTGACTGTTTTTCTGGACCACAAAGCTCTCCGCTGTCCTCTCACATCCTCTTCCTTTAAACACTTTGCCCAAGTTCCCTACCCTCAGCAAACCAGTCAACAGGAACAATGGACTTAGGGGAGACCATGACATTCCTGGCTGAAAAACAGGATTGAGTCCTTCACTTTCCCACTGTGCTGCTGACAGAACACTACTTAGCACTCCTACCCTATGACACATTACCCAAACATTAGTTAATTATCCTGTTTGACTCCTTAGAAAGTAGGCAATTAAGTACTTAGCTTCATTCTCCTGGTGAAGAAAACCAGGCACTAAAAGAGGTTAATAGGGGATAGACCAATCCTGTCCTATACGGTGGAGAACATCCCTGTGCCTGTATCAGAGAATGGTTTGGGTTAGAAGAGACCTTGAAGATCATCTCATTCCAACTCCCCTGCCACGGGCAGGGACACCTTCCACTGGGTTGCTCCAAGCCCCTTCCAGCCTCTTCTTGAACACTTATAGGGATGGGGCAGCCACAGCCTCTCCAAGCAACCTGTGCCAGGGTCTCCCCACCCTCAAAAGGAAGAATTTATTCCCAATATCCCATCTAACCCTGCCCTCTGGCAGTGGGAAGCCATTCACCCTTGTCCTGTCACCCCATGCTTTTGTCCCAAGTTCCTCTTCAGCTCTCCTGGAGCCCCTTTATGCACTGGAAGGAGATCTAATGTCTTCCCAGAGCCTTGTGTTCTCCAGATGAACACTGCCAGCTCTCCCAGCCTGGCTCCAGAGGAGAGTTGTTCCAGCCCTTGGAGCATCTTTATGGACTCCACTGGACTTGCTCCAACAGCTCCATGTTCTTCTTATGTTGGGGGCTCCAGAGATGAACATAGTACCCTAGGTGGGGTATTACCTTCCAGTCAATTCCAATTGAATTCCTCCAGTTTAGAGGAGGAATGCAGAGCATAGGGCTTGTCTTACCCATCTCAGCCATCTGCAATAAAGCTGAGTGCTTCTAGAATGTGCTTAGACAGACCAGCACCTCAGGAGAGTGATTCAGCTTCACGCAAGACGTGTCCAACTATGGTGAGCTGAATCCCCCTCTGGGAAGAACACCCAAGGAGTCCACCTTCTCTGTAGCCCCCAGGGGAAGGTGTGGATGCCCCAAGCAGACAATGTGACTTGTCTCCAAACCAGAGACAGCAGTGTTGCCAGGACCAGTGCTCAAGAGTTTCTGGATCCTGGGAATTGTTTTGCTGATGTCATTTGAGCTGATTTTGGTGAGTATTGTGGAGCACCACAGACAGAAAGAGGGCTGCAAGCTCGCTACTATCAATTTGATGACCAGTGCTCCATGAATTTGGGATATATTTCGAGGGAGAAAATGCTGCAATACACTATTTCTAATGCAGAGAGAAAACGATTAGCAAAAAGAGGAGCTTTATAGCAACAGAAGGAGCTCAAGTCTAGTAACAAGAGCTCTAGCCATTGTGACTAAGTACGCCATAAAATGTGTAATTAGGCACTATAGCAACTATTGAATTCCGAGGCACATTTTGCATCTGAAACATAGGACAGAGCTCTCTTTGGGTGATTCAGAGGAATCATCACAACACCCCAGCGCTCTGCAGTGTACAATGAGCAGCGAGTGCTTGCCGTGGAAGAGCATCCCTGTGGGAGCAGTCCTGCCTGGGATGAACACACCTGCCTGGGGGGTAAGAGATGAGTAAATATTTTTAGCCTGAGGCACAGCTGGGAGTGTCTAGTCTGCTTCCTATGAGTGCTGAATTGTGGAGTGGAGCTGAGCGTGGTGGCGCGTCACAGCAGTGGGCAGAGGGAGTGGCATGGGGGTGACGTTAGAAAACTGCATTTTCCAAAAAAGAAGGACGTGGTATTGTTTGAGCAAAGGCTGGAGGAGGGCCACAAAGTTGGCAAGAAGACAGGAATATCTCCCTCACAAAAACAGGCTGAGGAAGTTTGGGCTGTTTAGCCTGGAGAAGAGAAGGCTATGTGGAGATCTCATTGCAATCTTTCATTATCCAAACGGGGCCTACAGGGAAGTCAGAGAGGGATTCTTCATCAGGAACTGTAGTGATAGGACAAGGAGTATTGGGTACAAAGTGAAAGACGGGAAATTAAGGCTAGGTACTAGGAAAAAATTCTATTGTGAGGGTGGTGAGGCACTGAAGCACCATTGGGAGGATGTGGATGAACCAACCCTGGCAGTGTCCAAGGCCAAGCTGGATAAGGCCTTGAGCAATGTGATCTAGTTGAAGGTATCCCTGTTCATGGCACGTGAGGTTGGGACTAGATGATCTTTAAGGTCCCTTCCAACCCAAACCATTCTGTGATTTTACCAAAGCATGGCGAGTGTGAGTGTAATTTGTGCCACCATTGCCATCTCACTGTCTTTCCCTGCCCTCGGGTGCCCTATTTCAGTTCAGACAGGGCTGAGCATGCCAGGGTACCAAGGAGATCTTCTTTCCCCAGTGTGGCTCAGAGCCACTTGCATCCCTTAAAAGGCATCTTCTGACTCAGATACACTCTCCTCCATTGTCTGGGGCATGTTGTTTTGCAGCTGGAGACTAGTGAATGAAGCCGAGTTACTGACCTTGATTCGAAAAAAATGCACACTTGTGCTTTGCAAAACAAGCCTTTTAAAGCTGGCTTTTATGCAGAGAATTATGCCAATGTGTGCATGGAGGCGCTGGCATTTCGGGTCCCTTTCAATCTTCTGGATTGTCAGTGAGGTCTTTCACTGATTTAAGCCTTCAACCAAAGGACGGATGCTGCAAGAGGCAGTGAAGAGGACTCAAGCAGGTATTGGAGTGTTTAGCCCAGGAGCAGATGCTTGGATCACGGCCTAGATCAGAAGAGGTATTTTGTTATGCTGAAGGAGGTATTGTTTTACTGCATTGTAAGGAGGCACAGATGATCCCTCTCTCTAAGGGGAGAAATAAAACATCATCTGGTTTTGAGGCTTGTTCTCATTCCTTTTCGGTGTGGATGTGCATGGCAGCACCACAGGAAACGGGTCTCAATGAGCTTTGCCACTTTTTTCCATCATGTCATCAAAATGAGAGATAAAGATGAGTGAGGCCAGTTTGAGTTTTTGGAATTCCCTCCGGTCCTGCTCCAGCCTTGCCCGCAGATTAGAAACATTTTTCTTTGAAGGTGCTATGGGAGGCAGCAGGGGTTTGGCTTGGGAGGAAGCTCTTAGCCTGGGTCTGGTGCAGGCAGGAGGTTTTATTCCCTTTGCACCATGTCTGACTTAAACGAGGCCCTAGCCTTGCAGGAGGAGCTCGGTTAGGTGAGCACCGCCAAAATCTGGTAGGACAATACCCCGCCAGGCCAGCGCTCCGCTTCCGCTCCCTAAACAATAGGAGTTTACACAACTGCAGCCCACTTGAGGTTTCTGCCTTGCTTCATGGCTGAGCAACGAGACCCCAAATATTACAGCTCTGCCTAATGTCCTTGGCTCTGTCCTGCTTTGGAAGGAAACATGCAGCGGCCTGTGCTGCCAATGCTATTTCCTCTCTCGCTTGTCTTTAAAGGTCTCTTTTCCCAACAGCTGATCGGCTCCGCAGCTCCGGGGAGGACGTGAGATCCGGCTGGCCCACGAGCTGGCTGGTATGGCTGTGTGCCATGTTGTTGTTTGTATTGCTTTCATTTTTCTGGCGTTACTTGGCTCTTCCACGAAACTTGTTTTCATCCTGAACTATGTGCTCATTACATATCCAAACGCCCACGCGAGGTTTTGCATGAGGAAACTCGAAACACACGCGCAGTAGAGAAGCAAGTTTCTGATGGGGAGGATGAGATATTTGTCTTGAGGCTGACAAACAATTGTAAAATCCCCAAGTTTCCTGCAGTTGGGGTTCCAGCTCGCTGATGACAAGCATGTGAACGCTGTGTGTGCGTCCTCCTGGCAAAGAGACGTGGGGAACATCTCTTGTGGTCACCTTGGCCTTTCCCAGCTACTGTCCAAGGCACACGTCCAGGGACCTCTGAGCTCTCTGGCAGGCTGGTCCCTGAACGCCAAAGGGACCTTCTGCTGCTAGGAAAGCTCCCACTTCCCCTCTGTGGCCCCATCCTCAGAGAGCAGCCAGCCACAGGCAGCACAGATCCACCCAGGCAGCTCTGGGCCGGGAGGCACCAAAACGTGCTGGATGGTTTCAGTGAGGTCCCAAGTGAGGGGGGCAGAAGCAGGAAAACTGCACAGGGTTTGCTTCATAAGGACAAGGAAGCTTGTGAAGGGCTTCAAGCACAAGTCTGATGAGGAGCAGCTGGGGAGAGCTGGAGGGAATCAGCCTGGAGAAAAGGAGACTCAGGGAGGAACTTCTCACTCTCTACAACTCCCTGACAGGAGGGTGCAGCCTGGTGAGGGTGGGTGTCTGCTTCCAGCAATGGGATGAGAGGAAACATCCTGAAGTTGTCCCAGGGGAGCTTTAGATTGGACATTACGGAAAATTTCTTCACTGAAAGTGTTGTCAAACACTGAAACAGGCTGTTCTGGGTAGTGGGGGAATCACCATCCCTATAAGTGTTCAAAAATCATGGAGATGTGGCACTAGAGGACATAGTTTAGTGGTGGGTTTGGCACTTCTGGGTTAATGGTTGGACTTGATAATTTTAAAGGTCTTTTCCATTCTTTTAATGATTCTGTGATTCTACGTGTAAGTGCCCTCTTTGCGGTACTTCCCTGGAGCAATGGGTCTCCATCACTGCTGGAGGTAGGATGAGGCATGTTGGTGCCACTGGGCTCCCCACATTCCTCAGATCCTGTGTTACAATGGCAGAGCAAGCACAGCACAGGCCTGGACCAGCACAGTGGGGTTCAGATACTCGTGTTTTCTGAGTTTTCTCCCCCTCTTCTATGGCCCCATCACCAGCTGGGCTCCAGCAGCTGCCCTGGTTGGGGTACAGAGAGCTCATCTGGAGGCTGCAGGCTGTCCAAATCTTCATCACAACACTGCCCTGCACACCACGCTCCTCCCCACCGTGCTCTGTCCACTCAGAGTGTGCAAAAACCCTTCTCCAGCACCACTGGTAACTGCACAGGACTGGGCAGGCTGTGCTGGAGGGACCAGAGGGCTCGGATTGCAGCTTTGGATTGCTCTGCTTCCTCACAGCCTTCCCTGCTGCCTGTGCTGCAGATGAATAAAGATTTTCCAGGGCTGTCAGTACTGCGTATTTCACCAGCATTCCCTTCACTTTAAGTCCAAAATGTGCTAAAAATACGCTGGCTTGGCATCCAGGTCTTGATTCAAGTGGTAACAGGATATTGGGCAGAGAAATCCTGGGGTGGTTTCACTGTGCAGCAGCGAGCTGCTGGCTCTTCCTCCTTTTCCTCCTCCTCCTGGCTGCTGCAGGGCTGTTACCCCCACTCTCAATCCTCTAAATTTCATATTCAGAGGTCACAGGTTTCACACAGCATCGCTCCCCTTGGGGTGGCTGTTAGCAAGGCTCCGAACACTGAGGTGGCATCTCTTCCTCAGGGTTGGAGAATATTATCAGCAAAGTGTTTGTTTTATTACTCCTGTGGCAATTTTGGGAGGGGGATGCCTGCAGGCTGGAGCTGGGATAAGTGAAGTCTGAAATGCCACGGGAAGGCCACAAATTTCAAAAGGCCTCGTTAGTGAAGCAGCAGAAGGATATGTGGATGTTTGTGCCTCATCCATGGATTTTGTTGTGTTGTTGCTGAGCCGTGTGGCTTTGATACCAGTGAAAACACAGTGAACACCCTCTGGGAAGGGGTCTTGAGATGAAGTGCTTTCTGCTCCCCCTCACTTCTGAAACACCCAGTTGATGTTCAGCCTTCAAGGCTGCTGAGAGAGTTTTTCATCCGCAGGCAGATTTTGCTGCCACATTCTCACTCACTTTCCTAAAATAAAGGGAAAAAAAAAATAAAAGAATCCTTGTGCTAATTTAATCTAGCCAGGCATCCTGCTGTCCTGCCTCATAATATCTCTCCAATCTGTCATTTCCAACAGACAGTGGTTTATTGGTTTGGCTTTTCTTTTTTCCTCCCCCTGGTCTTGAAATATCTCCCTTTCTTTCTCAAGTAGCCCAGAGCTCCCCCAGGGGTGTCCCAAGTTTCCCCCTTGCTTTGGTGGGAGCTCTGGGTGAAAACATCTCCCTTCTCCAGGAAAAACCCTACAACAACCTCAGACAGAGAAAAGCTTGTTAAAGAATGCCCAGCTTATGTGCTGGTCCTGTCGGTGCGGCGTTGATGGTGGGACTCAATGGTCTTAAAGGTCTTTTCCAACCTTAACAATTTTATAATTCCAGGAGCTGGAGCAGGATCAAACCTCAGTGGGTTTCTCTTGATCCCTTTCCCAATCACTCACCCACATGGGGCCAGGGAAGGACCATTTCCTTCGGTAATTAACAGAGAATGGTAGTTCTCCTCAGCCCCCTGAACCCCTCAGGGCATCCCTCTGGAGCCCCATGGGGCACCCCCTGAGCCCCTCATCCCCACAGCGCATTCCCCAAACTTCTTAGCTCACCTCAAACCCTTGAGACATCCCTTGAGCCCCTCAGGGCATCCCCTCAGACCCACAGCCTCTCTGAGCCCCTCAGGCCACCCCAGCTCCATGGGGCATCCTCTGAGACCCTCAGGCCTCCCCAGCTCCATGGGGCATCTTCTGAGTCCCTCAGGGCATCCCCTCAGACCCTCTGAGCCCCTCAGGCCACCCCAGCTCCATGGGGCATCTTCTGAGTCCCTCAGGGCATCCCCTGAGACCCACAGCCCCTCTGAGCCCCTCAGGCCATCCCAGCTCCATGGGACATTCTCTGAGCCCCTCAGGCCACCCCAGCTCCATGGGGCATCTTCTGAGTCCCTCAGGGCATCCCCTGAGACCCACAGCCCCTCTGAGCCCCTCAGGCCACCTCAGCTCCATAGGGCATCTTCTGAGTCCCTCAGGGCACCCCTTGAACACCTCACAGCCCCTCAGGCCTACAGAGCGGCCCCACAGCCGCCCCCGAGCCCCCTCAGACCGTCCCCACCCCCGCCGGCGCGGCCCCTTTTAGAGCGCGGCCCCTTTAAGATCTTGGCCCCGCCCCCCGCGGTCGCTGCCGGGGCCGCTGCTGACAACAAGATGGCGGCGGCGGCGGGTCCGGCGGGCGCTGAGAGTCGCGTGTTGGGCTACAGCTTGCACCGCTGGAGCAGCTTCTCCTCCACTTACCTGCCCGAGTGAGTGCTGAGCTCAGCACCGTGCCTGGAACGCGCTCCGGGCTCGGGTCTGGGGGTGGCCGGGCGGCTGGGCCTGTGTGCGGCCTGCGCAGGCCCCGCGCTGAGGCCCGCGCGGGGAGGCCGCGGCGGGGGCAGTGGGACCGGAGCTGTGTGTGAGCGGCGTTCTGTGTGTGAGAGGGTTCAGTGCAGCAGATTATGAGGGCGCCGTGTGTGAGCAGGGTCTCTACAGGAGAGTTTGGGGTGGCTGTGTATAAGAGGGTTCTCTACAGCAGGGTTTGGGGGGCTGCGTTTGACGGAGATTTGTACTGCGGGACTTGGGGGTGTAAGTGGGGCAGGAGGTGCTCAGCAGGGCTGGGGGTTCAGAGACAGGTTGCCATCACTTCGGGCTGTGTTTGGGGCAGTGGTTCACGGAGAGATTTGGGAGGAGTTGCGTGGGGCAGAGGGTCTGGGCTTGTAGGTTTTAGGGTGGTGAGTTAAATGGGGAGGGCCTGGAGAGTCAGGTCTGGGGGTAGCTTTAGCAGAAGGAAAGTTGCAGCTAAAGAGGAGAAGCCGACCCCAGATTTGGGGGAAGAACAGGTGCGGGTGTGGGAGAGGCTGGTCAGGTACTGGGTGAAACGAGGAGAAGGGTCAGTGCCCCTCCTGCCCTGCCCTGCCTCTGTCAGGTGCTTGTGGACTCTGTGTTTTTTGGCAGCTGGGCGTCCTGTCCTGGCCCTGACCTCTGGAATGCTGGGCTGTGTCCCCTGCTGTGTGTGGCTTTAGGGGAAAGGGGTCGCCTGCTGCCCTAATCGCCTGCCACTAGGAATTTGGGGGTTGGCAGGAGCTGTTACAGCCATCGCTTTGTGCTGCTGTACCCGGTGATCCCATCCTCTGCTGGCCATATGGCATCCAGCTGCAGCCTGTGGAATGCCTCTGGTCGCTGACAGGCAAGTTGGGAGTGACCACAGCATGGTTAAGGTGTGATGTTTTTGGTACACTTTTTGGATAAGCCACCCTTGGTGCTGGAATTCAGGACCGCTGGGGTCACAGCACAACGAGCTCATCGTGGGCTGTCGAGACTCATCCCATCATCGATTGTGCTGCATTTGCTGACCTTTGATTGATGTATCCTCAACTCACCCGCTATCAACAAGTGACAGAGTTGCCTTAGTTGTTAATTATTAATATCCTCAATTATCTCCACTTTGCAAAATGAAGCAAAGCTCTAAAACCAGGTTTTTAACTGAACTCTGAATTGTTTTGTTTTTCTGTATATTTTCTGTGTTAGATGTGAAAAAGAACTGGTTTCTTTTCTAATTGGTAATCTTTGGTGGTAATGAAGCCATCCCTTTACCTTTCCTGTTAAAACAGCTTGCCCTTAGGGTGCCTCTTCCAGGTCTCTGATGGTCTTGTAGTTATTTCTACTGGCATTTCTGGCTTTTAAAATCTTGTTAAAGTGTTGGTCCCTGAGGAGAGGGTGACAGTCCATTATTGATCTCAGTGATGTGATATAAACACTGAGTATTGTCTTTGTCCTTGATATTCCTTTCCAAGGCTCCCATTAGTCCTTTCTGCTACCAACTCGTGTCAGGAATTAAGTTTCACGTGGCATCTGCAGTGCTGCCCAAAGTCCCTAATGCCTTCCCTGATACAAATTCCCATTCCTGTAGCTGGGATGGTATTTTACAAACGTGTGACCTTGAATTTGGCTGGTTTTAAGATGTTGTTCAAAAGTGCTTGTCATCAGTGAAAACAACTTTATATGCTTTTAAGCACTGTAATCCCAGCGATGGGCTTGTTTTCTGGTGTGCTGACCTTGGTCTCAGGGATTCTGGTCTTGCCACAGAAGTTTTGGTTTTTGCTTGCTAACTTTTTATTCCCATGGCCTGGGAGAGAGCTGGAATACAATCTGAATTGGAAAGGGGAGGCTTTGACCTGTGATTTAACATCACCCTCTCAAAAAAAGGAAGTTTAATAAGAAATACATGAAAGGGTGGGTTTTTGGGGATGGGCTGAAGATGGAAATCTTGAAAATTGCTGGGACAAGACCATAACCCCCTATAGGATCAACATGCACATAGAGCTAAAGGTTCTCTTAGTATTTAATATGTAGAACAAAATTATGCTTGTCTGGAAGAACTTGATCTTAGAGGGTGTTTTCCAGCCTGCATGATTCTATGACATTGGGAATTCTGGTTATGCTGCAGTTTAAATAAATTTGCTTGCATAGCTAGAAAGAAACCACTTTAAGGAGAAAAGGGGCTCTGCCCTCATGTATGTAGGAGTGAATATACAACTTATTAAATATTGTTGATTGTTGTTGGGAGTTGTGGTATTGCAGGCAAAGTGCTTGGGGAGGAGCAGCAGAGGAGTTAAGCATGATTTAAACACATGCCTTAAGTAGTTGTATGGTTTTAAATGTAAAACAAAGTTCTGGAATGTAAAACTTTTGTCACTGCTGATCAGAGTAGAAATTAGACGTCTAGTGACATCTCACCTGATTATGTGAGGCTCAACTGACATTGAAGCTTTTCAGAACACTGAAATCATCTGATAACCTCTCTTTTAATTAAAAAAACCTAAACAAAGCAAAACAAAAAGTGTTTTTCAAAGGCCTTTCTGGTCATGCTCTAATTGAGGATTGGTAGTCTATTGAAAAACACACATTTTCTTTCAGTGACAGAGAAGTTTCCTCTGCTGAATGCCAGTGTCTTTCCTCTTGCATTTGGTACTGGAGGATTAGTTAGTGCTGGATCCAGTTTCTGGCAGTTTTACCAGTGCTGCAGCTGCCTGCATGTCTGCAAGGACCTTTCCAGACATTAATGAAAAGAAATAGTTGTCCTGTTTTGCAAATCACTGGAGTTGTCTATTGGTTTGTACCAGCAAGAAGACTTACTTGGTTATTTATTTTAGGAACTGTGGGTAGAAATCGAAGAATTGGTCTGGTAGTAGTGGCTTGCTCAGTCTGGCTTGTAGGGGAGGTTGTGCCTTTGGGAAGAGAATTGATCCAAGAGGAAATTTGGTGCTGAAACATCTGGTGTTTCCAGACATGCTCTGCCTCTGCAGAGGCACTGGTGCGTTGAGAGGCTTCTGCTTACCCAACTTAGACAATGATCAGCCCAGCCCACTGCCTGAGACTGCTCTCTCACATCCATTCCTTGCCTCTCCAAGGTTTCTCCCCGGAGGAATGGAGCCTCAGGGGAGGCTGCTCCCTGGTGCCTTACATGGGACTGGCCTGGGGATTGCCCCAGCACCGGCAGTGGCTTCCCTGCAGTGACACAAACGAGTGCTGGTGTCTTGAGACATGCACAGAGACAGGGAGATGGACTCAATCCTCTCCCTTCTCTGCCCTCCTGCAGGAAGTGATGAGCTCAGTCACTTTGTTTCTTTCGGGACAAGGAGGGAATAAACAGTTATAGAAGGTAATGCAGGCCATGCTCCAATTTGGTTTATTGGTTTTGGTTTTTTTTTGGTAAGGAATAGAACCAGAAGCTCTTGCTCTACACTGAGAGAAGCACTTCATATCCTGGCTTTTTTAGTGGCTTGCTTTTGTACCTGCTCCTGTTTGAACTTCCTCCTGAGGTGAATGAGAGGTGAAGTGCTGTACTCTGTGTGATGGCAGCTTTGTACCCTTTTTTATTGCCAGATTACTGCATCCTGGGGCTGTGGATTCTAGTGGCTGCATCAGCCTCATGACTGATGGCATTTTGTATTTGGTAATGCATTCAGGTCCTTCTGTCACTGTTTTATATGGCTGAAATCCCACTTCAGAGACCAACAACAGCTTTTTGCTGTGTTCCTCTATTCACATACTTTAGTGAGGAACATTCATCCTGTTTCTGTTGGTCAAATTTTCAGTTTTCAAGTTTTCCTGGATGGAATCTCTGTAGAGGAAGATCGGTATATTTCCTATGTTTGACTCCAGGATTTTTAATTAGTATTTTATTTCTTGTGCTAAGGTTCTTATTAAGAATATAAATAAAGATTGGTGATAATTAAATACCATGAACAACCTCTTAGTTGGTGTCACTTTTTCACTGCAACTCACTTGTATCTATTTAATGGTCAACTTCAGTTGTTCAGAGAATTGCAGTCTTCTCCAGTTTGATGCCTTGAGTGGTGTCATGTGCTGAAGGCTGAATAACTCTCTTGTCCCTTTCCTAGGAAGGATCTACTTGATTTCTTAAAATACACTCAAATTTTATTTTTTCATCAGTTTTCTGTATTTCCATCAGACTAGGGGAAGAAAACTTAGTGAAAGATACTTTGTTAGTAAAATATGAGTGACTCATACGCTTTTAAAGTGAGAATGCAAATTTTATGTTTGCTTTCTAGTTATGAGGGTGTAACAGCAGGTTCCTGGCCAGACTAAAATGTACTGCTGTAGTGGTCTACTCTGAAAGAAGTGTATTCTAATGTTTTCAAATCTTGCAAAACCTTATCAAGAAGGTGAAGAGAACACATGCAGCAAACTTTTTGGGGTAAAGTCCATAAGGATTAAAAACAACAGACCTAAACAAACAAACAAAAAGCCTCAAGGGAAAAATAACCTGAATTCCAGCTCCTGTGCTTGCTGAGATTTTTGTAACAGGAAAAAACATATGTTTGTGGCCAGTGAAATGTGGTTCTCAGTTTCTTCTCCAACCACATGAAAGTGATGACTCAGATCTGTACCATAGAGGTTCATAAATCTCCTTGTAGATGCATCCAGCTCTTGAAGAATCTCCTGTTCAAGCTGAGAGCAGTCATGACTAATGAAAATGTTTATTTTTAGTATTATGTTCCCTGAGCCCAAGCTCTGTTCCCTTTACAAGGCGAGGATACCTTCTGCTGAGGTCTAAGCACTTTAAAGTCATCTAAACCAGACCCAAATGGTGGAAGAGTTGTAGAACTCTAACTTTGGAGCTTTTTTTGCACTAATAATAACCATTAATGTACTTTTTTCAGCTTAACTTGTCAGCATTTCTAGCTTTACTTCAGTATTTTGACATAGCCAATTCACTTTCCTTGTTGTAATTGCTTTGCCTTTAGATGGGGGAAGGTGAGCAGGCACAGGGGCTGGCTCTGTAACTGGTGATGACTTTCAATATTGATCAATACTTCCAACATTTATTAAAACGAGCAGGGGATGCAAACCCTGGCTAACCAGTGAGCTGCCCCACTCCTTTCCTCTCAGCTGAGCCCTGTGTACAGAAATGCTCTCAGTTCTGCTTTCCGTCCTTTACAGTAGCCAGTGGAAAATATTTTTTCCCCCTCTGCTCGTTTGTGTGGACTTTCTGGATGTTTCTGGACAACCTCATGTTCTGACAGGCATTTTTCCTCTTGTTTGCATCACTTCTGTAGCCTAGGATTTTTCTGTGAGTGCTGAAATTCAGTACTCACAGAGCAAAATATTTCTGTAGACAATAAAGTTGCCTACAGATTGAATAAATAACTATAAAATGCTTCTTTGATGTCTGATAAATTTAATTAGTGAGAAAGAAAAATGTCAGAGGTGGAGGGAGTGAAAAAATCACAAAATTATGAAGTTATGAGGGATTATGAGTTATGATATCTCTTGCTCCCCAGGTAAAAGCACAAGTGCTGTAGTATCAGAAGAAACCTTTTTAGGCTTCAGTTAAAATATAGACATTATTTAAGAGATTAGACAGGTTTATTCACTGGCAGAAGGAGGAAGGTGAAATGCTAATTGCTCAGGTTCCCTGGTGTGCCCAACCTGGCAGAACCTGTAGTGCTCTGATGTTCAGCCTATTCTGGGATGGCATTTTGCAGAACATTAAGAATGTAAAATTTTCATGGGAGGTGTTAACATCATCAGATTGTGGATAATTTGCTGTGTATGTGGCTGTATAGCCTGTGAGTTTAATAAAAGTTTTCCAGCCTTTAATTGCTAATTACTGGTTTAAAGACTAACTAGTTATTAAAACAGAGTTTTCCTTGGGATAAATGTTGTTGCTCAGGCATCACGTACAGTCTGCTTGATTTTTTTTTTTTTTTTTTTCATGGCAAAGAATATGGTTTTTAATTCTGTATATTCATTATGTTTTTATCAGATTTCTGGTAGAATGGTCAGGTTTATCACCCCCACTGATTTTGTGATCTGACCCTGATTTTTTTTGCTGATATTAAGTGGTGTGGGTAGCACTGATTCCATACTTACATAGGTGTTGACTTGTTCCAGAGCAATCCAGTGCTTGACTTCAGTTGCATGTTAATACAAACTTATAAACCCAGATGTAATTTTGCTTTTTTTGCCTGTTGAATTTTGTGGAAAGAGTGAGCTGTAAGTTGACTGAGTTTGAATTCCATAATACACCAGTTACTGGAAGGGGAAGAGGAACACTGAAGATGTAGAGTGGTTTGTTGCTTTAGGTAGTTGCTATTTCAGTCATTACTTCCAACTCAGTGTGCATAATCCTTGAGAAATTATTTCCTGAATCAATTTAAATCAAGGAGCACAACCATCTATTTAAGTTGAGGACAGCAGCCTGCACATCTGAATTTGAGCTGCAGGAGCAGACTGGCTGATAGCACTTGCTCTTCCTTTGCTGGCACCTTCTGCTGTTCCTGGAAAAGGACAGGATCTTCCTCATGGAGAAAAACTGTGCTCTGGTCAGTTTGAATTTGGTGGTGTTTTCCTTGGTCTTCCCTGCCTTTCCTCCTGAGACTGGCTGGGTTCATAATGTCATGCTCAAGCTCTGGGAAGGTGCCTGAAAAAACATTGAAACTCTCTTTAGGACATGACCTGTGTTTTTCTGGAATCCTTTTCTGTCAGTACATAGTTTAAACAGCATTTGGCTGGTATGGTAATTATATTTAAACAGCAATTTCCCAGCCTGTTCTGCACGTGAAAGTTTTATTAGTAAAGAGATGCTCTTAACACAGAGTGTTAAATTGGAGGTAAAAATTTGGGTTAGGTAAATTGACCTGTGAATAAGGAATTGATGAGTGAGTTCCCACTCCACCCTTACGTGACAATGCACTATTGCTAAGTTTCAATTTTGTCTTCTAAAAATCCTCGTTTCTGCTACAGGGTTTGGAAACTGCCAAATATGAAAGTTATTTTGGCCTGGGAACTGCTGTATCCTTTAGCATGAATTATGTATATTGATCCAAAATAAGGAATTATTCCCTAATGTAATGCAGGGTTAAATGTTTGACCTGTACTGTGTTTCTCCACATAACCAGCACTTAACAGGCTGATACTTCCTTATTTTCCTAGATCAGTATTTTGTCTTCTGCATTCCCTGAGTTGCACTGTCAGTGAGAGAAGCTTAATTTTGAAAGGAAAACTGTGAAAGTTTTCCCACCTGGAACCAGGAGGCATTTTCCATAGAGTTTTGGTGGAAAATTTCCAAACCTGACATCAGTTTGGGCATGAGGGCGCTTCAGTCTGTTTTATTGAACATAGTCTGCTTTAAATTCTTTTACAGGCATCAGTTTTTTGGGTGAACTTTTACTGAGTGTGAGGTTACAGTGCTGATGAGTATTAAAGATGTGTTTATGGCTTATATTAGCAATGTATATCTTTACATATCATCACTCAGTCTGGTTTTGTGGGTTCCCCTGAGTGTAACTATTACAGATATTGTGGAGTATAAGAGCATCCTTGCACTGTTCTGAAATCATGGAAGGCCTTGATCTGCTTCCTGACCTTCTTTAAGTTTTTCCATATGTGCATTAGTCAAACAGAAATACTCTACTGAGGTTGTGATGCTTCCAAAATATAGCACAGGGAATTTACATAGATGTGTGCTAGAAATTGTTTTCCTCTAATCTACTTAAAAAGGACCTGTCCCATCCCAAAAAAATGCTTTTGGAAATGAGAAGTGAGCAGTGCTGAAGCGGGCTGCTCCACCAGAACTGTGGAAGATTTGGAAAGTCCAAGTTTTTGTGGTGATTGCTGGCTGTAGAAATCCCTATGTTCACACATGATCCAAACTATTTTCAAGCTAGATAGGAGATTTTCTCAAAATGAAAACTGAAAGTTGTTATCCAGTGGTTGTGGGTGGTGATGTTTTAAACTCTGGAGGATTTTACTCCAGTATTTTATCTATTGGCTACAAATTCAGTCAGCTGAAGAGTGTAATCTCTTCATCTTTATCCTTGAGTCTTGAAGGGCAGAATTCTTGGTCTTTTTATTAAGCCAGGGATTTATTTCTACTCAGGGAGTCTTCTGGTATCTTACCTAAGCTTGGTTAAAAGGCAGGAATTCAGATATCCTTGTGTGCTCAGATATCCTTATTGAGGATAATAATATGTACAAGTGGACATGTATAATATATGTACAGGTAATAATATGTACTGGTGAACACAGGGTATGAAATGAGTAAAAGAAACTGCATCAGATGATCTTATAATCACTGAGTTCACTAATATCACCGGCATTTTAAATTACTTTCTTATAAAAAACCAGATGGACATTAATCAAACTACATAGAAAAGATCTGTTTTAGTGATCTAACAATTCTTAAATTTAAACCCAAAGTTAGTGCAGGGAGAGAATGAACCTTGGTAATTTTTCAAGCTTAGAAGATTCTCAGCATCACTTAGTGGTGAAGTTGCATCTCAACTATAATCCCTAAATGTTGGGACAATTAGGCTGGTAATCGTCTGTGATGCGTGAAGTTACTGTGGGTACCAACTTAAGTAAATAAGCCTGACTTCATTTTTTCTCCTGTTTGTTTTTCCTCTGTGTTAATACTAATATTCCCAGCCTGGAGCTGGGAGCTCTTGCCACCAAGGATTTGAATCTCTCAGCGATACAGTCAAAAGTTTAATCCGTGATTTAGGGTTGTTGAGTGTCACTGGAATAGAAGTTATTTACTGGGCTCTGATAACTTGGAAATGACCTGAAGTTGTGCCAGGGGAGGGTTAGATGGGATATCAGGAAGGGATTCTTTACCAAAGGGTTGTCCAGCCCTGGCTCAGCTGCCCAGAGCTGTGGTGGAGTTATCATTCCTGGAGGGATTTTAAAGACGCGTGGATGTGGCACCTGGGGATGTGGTTTAGTAGTGACCTTGGCAGTGCTGGTTTAATGGTTGGACTTGGTGATCTTAGGGCTTTCCCAACCCCAAGTGATTCTGCAACTTCCTGCACTACACTGCTGCAGTTTTAGTCACTATTGTTGCTATTTAATTCCTGTCGTGTCTCCAGGAAGAACTGATGAATCAAAAAAGTCTTGTTTTGAAGTCTTAACTAGATGGGGGGGAGTGATAAAAAAGTTCTTCCTAACTTACCTCACTGGAAATATCTGCGACAGAGTCATTTAGCATTTAAGAATTTAGGTTGGTCTGGCAGTGATGATAGGCAGCTTAAAAAGCAAAAACAAACTTTCCATTGAAAAAATTGAGAACCTGATTTTAATTGGGTTGTTTCTAGGCTAGAACTAAGTAATCCCAGGTTTGTTGTCCAGTTTGTTCAGATGAATATATTTCTGTAAGATTTCTAAATTCTTAGTTTATTTTTGTAATGCTGTATTTACTAAGCTATTTTATTTTTTTATAGAAATAGGTTTATAATATACTGGATGACAGTGTGAGCACATGAAGCAAAATTGAGCAGAAAGTTAGCCAGTCTCGTGACATTGTAATATTTAAAACTGTGCTCCTGTGCGTGTTCTACTCAAACTTTTTGTTATGCAAGAGGTTAAGAAGTCCTATAACCCCAAAACCCCCCACTTTTTTTTTTTTTTTCCTGAATGGATCTGCATAATAACTTCCCATTTTTACTGTTTTTCAACTAAGGAATTTTCCATTTCCATCCTTCTGCCACTCTGAGCAGAGAACTTTTCCAGTGAGAAGAAGACAAACTGTAGCAGAACCTAAAAAGTGTTTTTTGACTTGCTTTAGGGGACAGCTATAGGTTAATGCAGGTTTTCAAACATTGCAGCCAGATGTTTCGAAACCAGCATGGCTTGTAGTGAGTTATGAGAGTTGCAGGAGAAAAAAAAACAACCCTGAATTTCTTTCCAGATCCATTGGGTTTTTAGGTGGTAAGTCGTTTTTTTTTCCCCTGTTTTGCT
>VYZP01059343.1:1753-59141 GCA_013400635.1 Hypocryptadius cinnamomeus
TGCAGAGAAAAATGGGGGTTTTTTAGTGAGACTCAGTTCTTACTTAAATGATAAAGAAGAGGCATTTTATGGGCATTGCATTTACAGAGTTGTCTCACATTATTGTTTTTACTTAAATTAGCCTTCTGTCACCACCCACGTACCAGTTAGAGTGGTATTTTTGAAGGGAGATGTTCTCTACAGTTTCTTAATTAAAATCAAGGAAAGAAGAATGTGCTTTTTTGCTTTATTGTTTTGGTTATTTTCTATGTGTTTTAATAAAACATCTAGCTGCACAAATAGGAAGCATTGGACACAATATTACATCAATATAGGTGCAGTTTAGATCATCTGAAAATGCAAATGATGAGTACATTTGTCCAGCTGGTGTATTCACTGGAATGTCTTCAATTATTAATTTCTAATGGCTTATAGTGATGTTAAAGCATTACCCCTGGACTGCACTCATGCTCCATGCCTCAGTTCTCCAGCATTAAAATAAGGATAGTAACTCCTTCCATTTCCCTTTTAGTTTTCTCTTTGGTGTAAAGTCTAAATTTGGGGCTCTGAGTCTCTCTCCCCTATGTTTGCTTGTTCAGCAGTGTGGAATCCTTGAGTGCTACTGTTACACTGACCATATGAACAAATTATCTCTCAGTTCTTCGGCTCTTGGGTTTGCTGCTCATTGTTGGGAAGTTGATTCTCTTCAATGTGTTTTTAATAAACCCCTTTAGACATTTTTTCGTGACTGTTCTGCTCATTGTGAAGATCTCTTTCCCACTACTACTACATTGGGCTTTTATTTGAGTTGGAGCTTATATTAGCTGATAAGACTTAGGGATTTTGTATGTAAATCAACCTGACAAGACATAGGGATTTTGCATGTAAATCAACTTGCTATTGCTCAGTTGAGTTTATTGTCTCCTGAATTATTCCACCTTTTTCCCCTTCCCCAGCATTTGTCCCATGGGAAATGGATGGCACTTTCTCAGGGGAATATTTTAATGTTGTTAATTTTCAGAATCAGAGAAAGGGAAGATGCTTAGAGCTCCCCCCATAAAAAGTACACAAAGATGGATTTGTCCTTAGCATGCAGGCAGTCCTTAGTCTGTCAGTTATGAAAGTTCATAGACAGTGATTTCTGACCTAACTTTCTACTCACTTCTGGTTTCTAGCAGGCAGATCATCAGTGAAATATTTAAAGATACAGAAGGAGTACCTGCATAAAAAAATAAAATGAATGCTAGTAGCATGTAATGAAAATGATTTGTTTATGCTCTTTCACAGTAAAATATGTTTAATTTTTTTTCAGCTGCATTGCTGCAGTGATTTGAAAGCCAGATCAAGTTTACCAGGGGCATTATTATAAAACTGGAATTAAAGCTCAGCCTACTCAATTTATCTGTATCATAAAGCAGTCAAAAATGCTGATGGCAGTTGAACTATTGATAGTTTATCAAGTTTTATGGACTAATGGAATGTAGATCACCAGTACTTGTATTAATAATGACTTTATAGCACTATTTTTAAACAAAGACAATGATTAAAGAATGTTGGTTAAACAACATGTCTGATAGTTCTCTAGACAATATTTCTTCTTCCTTTTTTTCTTTTTAATTGAAGAAGCCCTAAGAGTTGCAGTTTACTTATTGAAGGAGAGTGTGTCAATAGCCATAAACTGGAGAACAGCTAATGAACATGCATGGATTCTTCTAATTAATTCTTGAGTGCAAAGTGTCAGAGTAGCAGAGTGTGTGTGGCCGCTCGCTTTCCCTCTCCTCCATGTGCCTGTTCCTGCCCCCAGGTACAGATTGTACAGCACAGCAACCACATTGACCCAGTCTAAACTGGAAAGCTCATTGTTTTGCAATTAGATGTCATGGATTTGACATTTTTTAGAATATGCAGAGTGTGTCTAAATGTGATACCCATAAGGATTGATTTGGCTGGTTTTTGTCAGTCATCCCAGAAGATATCTCATTTTTCAGAAGTGGCTCGAGTGGGAGATCTGCGTTATCAATGCATCCTGAACAGGAATGGCCATTTGGTGCTGAGAAGACAAAAGTTCTGCCATAGCTGCCCAGAGAAGGCCTCTCATGCAAGGAGACAGCTGAACATGGACAGGTTCCCAGGTAGGCTGTGAAATCCCTTCCCAGGGGCAAAGGTCCAACTTCAGGAACTGTGTGTGAGCTGGAGCCTGCTCTGCTCATCATTGTCTCAGCAGTCACAGGACTGCCAAGCCTGGGTCCTGACACAAGTGATCAGAAATACTGCATCAGGCAGGTGGAGGTCCACCTGAAACCCAGATTTTGTTACTAAAAGCCAGAAACTGAAATTCTCAAAACCCACCAGAATAAGATGAAACATGAGACTTGTCTTGACTGCTGTCTGAAATGGGCACAGTAGGGCTGAATCACTGAAACCCTTTATTCTGGCTGTCACCTTACATTTGACAGTGCTGTGTAGAGCATTGTTTCATTTCTTGTAAGTGTGATCTTGGTAATAGTTTATGAGAATAAATTTCTTGTCATTTTACTGGCATGAAGGAGTTTGTTGGTATCCTCAGACCTCTAAGCTGTGGTTTCTATTGCACCCTTTTTTCCTTAGCTCAGGAGGAAATGCACCTTGGCATCGAGAGAAATTGTCTTCATGCAGGAGTGGTTCTTGTAAAATTAATCTGAATTTAATATAAGGATAAGCATGTAGTTCATCAAATAGCATATTTGTTGGGGCAAAGCTGGCTTGACTTAGGGAATTTTCCTTAATTTATTGACAACTAACACAAATTTAATTAGTGATCCATATATTGAGAAAAAAAGCCAAGCAATTTATCCCTTAGAGAAATACTTCCCCTCCTCTCTCCCCAGGCTCAGGTTCAGCCCACCATGTTTTCATGCCCCTTCCTGCTGCTGTTCCTGCAGATGTTTTCCCCTTTTGCTCTGAACTGAAGGAGCTGCTGGGAGCTGCTGGGAGGCTGAAGTCGCCTCTTGTCCCAGAGAACAAACCCAGGCAGGACAAGTGCTCCAGCCCTGAGCATCCCAAGGGCTTAGAACTTGCTTCTATCAGGTGCTGGCACTTGTGGGCTGTAGTGAATTATAGCACCAGAGCACACACCAGATCAGCTCAGTTCCGCCTGGCTGCCTANTGGAAGAAAGCTATTCCACAGTTCCGCCTGGCTGCCTATCTGAGAATATAAAATGGTTTTCTTTACCATGTTGGCAACTACCTCAGGTTTCTCCTTAGTTCATACGATGGCCTCTTCTCTGGGGTGTGACCCTGTATTTACTGCTTCTCATCATTCATCTCTTGAGGTCAGCTAGAGTGTGTTGCCAGGGCAGAAGGAGCTTTGCATTTCATTCACTGCTCTAATTTTTGGTGCTGCAAGGACAGGAGTACAGTGGAAACAGAAAGGTGAGAAAGATGTTTTAAGTGAAATTAACTGCTATTGTACTGACATAGCCTGGTTATGAAACCACCCTGTCTCCTTTGCTCTACTAGTAGGTACATCTTTTCTCTGTAATTTCAGAAACTGTGGAATAGCTTTCTTCCAATATTTTACATCCTTGGAGAAAAATAATAGAAGGGATCAACTTGTAGCTTTAAATTGCTTAAATAACAGACTGTTAATTTAAAACTACGTTAAATGGCAGCATCCAGCAAGGGAAGAGCTCCCCTCTTCTCATAGCATATGCATTCGGGATGTTTACTTCATTCTGTGTTTGCTTTTTAGTTCCTAGCCATCATCTCCAGTATAAATCACAGGTCTGAGAAACGGAACCTATGAGGCAAGTTTAATGTTTTCTTTCTTCTGTGTTGTTCACAGTAGAGGAAAGAGATGAAAAACCAAGTAGAAAACTCAGGCAGCCACAAGTAAGCAAAATTCTTGATCCTTCAAAGACACAGGGTTTTTTACTGACTTCAAAGCGTGCTCTGTCAGACTGATGTTCAGCATGAGACACAAGTCTCACAGTTGTTGATGGTACTCCTTAAAGATTTCCTTGTGCAAATACCTGAAGATTAAGCCTGAGCTAACTTACTTGATATTTTGTCATTAGTTTAGCTTTAAATGAGTGAAGAGTCAGTCACATAAAAGTCATTAAGTACCTAAGCCCATCACTGAGACTTCCAAACACCACATTTTGGTGGTGCATAACCTAGGAAGTCTCTAACTTCTTACAGGGCCCCAGATGGTTTGGTTTCTGCTTCCTGTCAGAAACAGAAGTGCCTAAGTCAATGTTGGTACTTGCTGGGATATCTAAACCTTGACCTTCTGAGACCCAGCAGTAACAACTGGTGTGAGTCCAGGGAGAAGGCTGTAAGGGGGTTGCAGTCAAGTGTTTAGAAGACATTTCCCCTGTTTGTTTCTGATTTTAGTTGGCTTTATTAGGTTCATAGTATGTTCTAAGCCTGCCTGCATATGAAACCAGAAAAGATCTCATTTGTTTTGTTATCTGTACAGTAAGAGTTGTAAGGAGTGCTTGTGGAAAGGGCACTAGAAACCAGGGGATGGATTAATTTTCCCAGGCTATCCTGGATATCATTCTTTTGTTAAAGGAAGCTGACTGTTTGAAATACTCAGTGAAATTTTGCAAAATCAGAGTGGTACATGGATTCCTATCCTTTATGGAGTGTCTTCTAGACCTTCCTGGGTTCTTGCAGGCAGGGGGATGCTGCTGTTTGGATTCCAGGTTGCACAGCTCAATCTGTGTGCCTGTAATAACTCAATAATGTTCCCTCACCTTTCATTCCTATCTCAAGCCTTGTATGTTGGTTTATA
The DNA here is from genome assembly GCA_013400635.1 of Hypocryptadius cinnamomeus. NCBI lineage: Eukaryota > Metazoa > Chordata > Aves > Passeriformes > Zosteropidae > Hypocryptadius > Hypocryptadius cinnamomeus. Next base: position 6,510 of record VYZP01059343.1, read on the forward strand.
TTATACATCAAGTGACTGCTCAAGCTGGTTTTTTAGGGGTTCAGGTTTCTTGTGCTGTATTGCATTTTTATGCTTTCCTAGGTTTTTTGCCTTTATTGTGATCTGTGGCCATGAATCGATGAAATGCAGATAACTCAAGATGGTATATGATTTCTGAGTTAACAGAAGGTGCTTGTGGTTTATTGATGTCATTCATGTAAGGTACTGAAGGGCAGTTTCTTATGGATTTAATTATGTTGTCTCAGTATTTATCCAGCAGATAATTCCAACAAGTTCAAGTCTATCTTAGCACCTGTTTAATGATAGGTACTTGCTAAAAATACTTAGCAATAAACCTCTGCTAAGCAGTAGCATTGCTAAGCAATATGGGTTGGGACATTAAAGGCAACTTTAAAAACAGTGAACCAAGGAAAAAAGAAAAAAACATTAAAAAGCCCCTAGAAGTGATGGAGGGGTATTTCTTGGAATCAATGGCATGATATTTGAATATTGGTTACGGCGTAACGTTGCATGGATCAGGCACATCTCAGAAGTCATGTGTGTCAACACAGGAGATTTGAGGGATCTTTTTAAAGTGCTAAGGAATGAGACCAGGAAACCACCTAAGAACAATGAAAAAGTACCTCCCTACCTGCTCAGCTGAGCAGCCAAGGTAAAACGCCCAGCTTAGGGATGCTATTGGTGCAGAAGTGGGTTTTTCTAAGTGTTACCTGTGCACACCTACTGTGAGACACCAGGGCCTCTTCCAGCATTTTGTGCTTGGTTGGGATTTAAGTGCCTGTGATCAGACAAAAAGTGCTGACTTGTTAACGTTTCTTACATCCAAAATGCTGTTGGTGAGAGGGGAGAAAGGCAGGTTGTACTCCTCTGGATAATTTCAGTGTTAAAAATAATAAACAAAGAACTTCCAAGTAACCCAGAAAATGAGCTGTGAAGTTTGCAAGGCACAAGTGCTTTCTGAATGTCTTTGTGTTTATGAAGGTGCTTCTTACAGGGAGGAAATGCCTCAAGAATGTTAATATCCTTATGCTGAAAAGAAAGAAAAAGAAAATAGTCTCCTTCTCCTCTTTTTCTTTCTCAGTCTCTTTTTGTCTTGGGTTGTGAAGTTTTATTAAGAACTAAATTACATTATCTAAAGATTTTGCTAGTGCCATGGCTGCCAAGAGAATTTCTATGTCACTGCCTCCAACGATTTGATCAATACATTAGTACTTTCTGGGGTCTTCCAAATGTGTAACCCAAGTGAATTTATTCCAAGTGCATTTTGATTTGTATTGTTCATCCTTACCTGGGTGAATTGTTTCAAAGGTGAGGATGCAGGTGAAGAAAGGATTGTGGGGTTGCCTTGGTTTTGTATATCCTTTATTTCTACAAAGAAAACATAATTTCAGAGGAGGAAAATACTATAGATATTATTTAGAAACTAATTGAAATAAAAATGTTTGCTATTTAGCTACAACTGTTTAAAAATAAGTAGTCAATCAAAAAATCTCATTATGTAGAGGAGAAATATCTATTTTGAATCCTCACAGTTGTCTTCCTAAACTTGTTCAAACTTAGTCTGTGGCAGTAAACCTGTCTTTTGGTGTGATGATTCTATGTGCTTTTCATACAGCTTCCCTGTGTTTTAAGTGTAATAGCTGCTTATAAAGAAATAAAATCACAGCATTGTTTTTACTTACACATTTTAGAGAGTCTTACTGGAATGAGTGTGGAGGGTTTGTCTTTGTGAAGGTAAGGAGAAAAAGGTGCAGAGAGGTAACAGGGCCTTGCTCAGTGTCACCCTCCAGGCCCACAGAGCTGTTGAGTCCTTTCCCCGTTTCCCTTTTCCCTTTTCCTTTTCCCTTTTCTCTGGCAAGCTCCAGCCCAGCTGGTGAGGAAATGTTGCTGCCAGAGCCACAGAGTCTTACTGCTTGGACAGGTAATGCTCCACATTGACACATCTTGCTTGGTCCCAAAAAAAGGAGTTGTGCTTATAGAGCAAGGCTTTGCTCTGTCAAAGCAGCACATTCCAATTCCTCCATGACCTGGTAAACTGTGGAGTAGTAATTTGGTTGTTAGATTTGTGCTCACTCATTCTGTGTTGGAAAAAGGTGGAAAAACTAGGGAATGGTGAATGACTTACACTGGCTGGTTCTGGCCAAAGTCTAATGATAGGAAGCAGAAAGTCTGACTGTTAAAGTAAATTGTTCAAATACCTGCTGAAGGCTTTAAAAAATGCATGCCACTCTCAAGGTTTGTTATGACAGATAATATGCCAAATAATTTCTGTACTGTGAATTCTTGGAAAACAAGTTCTGGCTCATAAAATCTCCTATGCAGGGGAAGCCAATTTTGTTTGAGGAAGAGTGATTTATCTTGCTGTGGCTGCAGTAGACCAAACCTCCATGCTAAGAGCACATACATCCCAGCAGCCACACAGGATGGTGCTGCTGATGAACTTGGCAGTGCCAGCTAAGGAAACAGATGAAGCTGACTTGCTGGGGGCATCATTCTTCTGTATCTCCCCACACTTCCTTAAGGCAAATAAAGCTTGAATTGTGGAAATGCCTTGCTGGCTCTATAGTATATATGGCCTTTATATGACTGATGGACAGATGGATTCTGTACTATGTGTTTCCGTGGCTGAAATAACATGGAATTCCCTATACTCAGCATTTGTTCCATATGCATTCTTTTTTATTTCTCACAGTAGTATTCCAGGAAAGAAGCTGCTCTCCCACTTCTTATTAATCAAATAAGACTTCCAAATTTCAGTTATTATCAAGAATGCCTTTATTTTTCTTTTAGTTTTTAAATTCCAGCAGTTTTTATGCTGGTGGCCTTCCACCTCTTCAGAACGTTGTGTTTGCTAAATGACTGTCAGCAGACATAAAATCAGCATTGACATTGATAAAATTATGTCAGCAGACACAATGCAGGATTAATTAGAAAGTTTGGCATATAAAAAATCACTTTGTACAGTCTTTCACTGCCTGCATTATCATTCTTAATGAGAATTACATAGCGCTGCTAGCAAACACTTCCCCTTTGGAGGTGACTTACACTGCCACACTCTTTTTCTGTATGTGAGATATCATTTCTGCATATAAAATTAAACAAATAATGTTCCCAAACTTGGGAAGTTTGACCTGTTTCACCATGAGAAAGGACAGTTGCTGAATACAGTTGTTGCCTGCTCTTGTTTCTCAGTGCCAAACATAGTTACACTGTTAGAATGAGCTGGAAAATCCAGAAAAGAGGCAAATCCTCCCCCAGCTGCAGTGTTTGAGTCCAGGTTGTAGCTCTTTATCAGATCTGCTTTATCTAGCAGGTTTCAGGTGTGATGTGGAAGTTGTTATGCAAGGTGTGTGACCTGTGCTGAGTTTAAATAAAGCTGCTGCCAACAAGTTGTTGAAAACCCCCTCAGCTTCAGTCTGAATCTCTCTCTTTGAGGAGCACTGAAATTCATGATAATCCAAGGAGAAATTATAGTCTTTAGAAGTGGTGTGTGAGGGAAAAGGAAATGAAGGGACTTAATCTTTGTTTATTCTCCTCAAGATCAGAATCTATAATTTATTATTCATAATAAAATAAAGGTAGAAAAATTCTGTGGAGCTTTCTAAAATGACTTCTACCAGTGAGACTCTTGCAACAGTAAAACATAGGAGAGTTAGAACTTTAGGGAAAAGAAAGGATTGTTCAAAACCAAACCACTGACATTGTGGGGGAGAAGGAGTGTCAATATAAATCAAATCGGGGAAGAGGGTGGGAGGCGATGCCTGCTCCCACAGCTCACAGTCCTTGAGAAACAGGCCTGGCTGTGCTATAGCAGAGAGAATTTGTTCATGCAGCCTCTGCCTCTGCACGTTCCTTTGGGGTGACATGAACAGGAGTGGTTTTAATAGATTAAAAGGTGATGTTTTAGAAGCATAATATAGATAGAGACCGGTGCTTATTTTATAGTAATTTCATTTTCCTGAAGGTTTGCAAAGTCAGTGCGGTACTTTACTGTGCTCCCTACACAGCACTCATGTTTCATCTTGAACTGCCCCTGGGGGAATGGAGCTTACTGATGCCAGGCTTTCAGTGGTGTAAACAAATCACACAGAAACATTTGTTCCATGTCCAGGAAATATGGCACATGCTATTACAGCATAATTTAAAAGGAGATATTAATAACTAAAAACTGTCCATCATCATTTATTCCAGAGTGTAATGGAGGATAAATGCTGTATCACAGAGATCTGGCTCCCATTCTGCTGTCAGTTTGTATACGCAACAATTCAGCCTCAGGTGAGAGTGAGTTTGTGGGGTGGAGAAGGGGACAGTAATTTGAGTTTTTAAAAATATTTTATGTAATTTAAGAGCTCTTGTTAGAACAAACTAAGTTCAAATAGATTTACAATCTGAAAATAAGCTCTCAGAGTGGGAACCTAATTTCAGCAATATGATAGAGAACTTTTATTGTACTCCTTGAGGCAAATTAAGTGTGTATTTGTGTTAAAATATGTTTTTAAAGTGCATTGGACAGGGTCCTACCACGATTAGTGGCTCTGCACAGAGTCTGCCAAGATGGATCACAGTTTGATTCCTTATAGGCACTTGGAGCAGTGCCAGTGCAGGGAGCACTGGCACAGGGTGCCTCAGCCCAGAGTGGCTTCCATCCCCAGTGCCAGCTCTGCTGCCCAAAGCTGGTCCCTGGGCTTGGCTTTCCAGGATTTCTACAAAGCAATGCTGTGGGTTTTCCTTATCTCAGCAGCAAGGGAAACTTCACTCTGTTACAGGGAGTCCTTGGGCCTCTGGCATTCCAGCCCGCAGCCAGCTCTCCCTGCTGCAGCTGGGCCCTTCTGCCTTCCATGCCAGGTCATTTCTTTGGTCACCCATTAGCACTGCTGAGCAGTTACCATTTCTTTTTCCCTTTCAGGTACTTCTGCAGTGACCTTAGCCTGGATATATTTAATGTCTCCTGAAGTATCTGAAGTGAAAGAGGAAAAAGAAGTAAAGCTAATATGTTGAACCCAAAGATCACCATCTAGGTCAGGATTTGAGGCTTATGCCCTTTCTATGCTTTCTGTAATTGGTGATGTTGACACCTGTTGTCAATGCTTCATTTATTATTGTGAGGCTTAAGATATATCTGGACACATGCATCCATGGTGTCTGGGGAAGGACAAGATTTGTTCATTTTTACTTTGGGTAAGCCTTTCATCAGGATGCTTTTATTTGCATCTGCCTTTGCTCTGTATTTTATTCATATAGCAAGATACTGAGATACTTGGGAATCTTCATGTAATACCTAGTTTGCTTTGAAACTGTGAATTGTGACTTGTTGTATATCAAAAACTGAAGTCTGTCTGCTGGAAGTCTGTCTGCACAAGTTAGGTGTTACAGAGGTGTCATTCTGAGGAGCTATCAGTGATACGTAGGTGAGGACATTAGGGGATCTCCAAAGTCATCGTGACATACAGATTGCTACTGAAAACTAGGTCATTTTCACAAAAACTGGGACAGCAGGGACAGGAGTCAATGAAAAGAAGGAGAGGGATTGTCAGTTGCATGTCTGAAAAGTAAAATATCTGTCTTATGTTTGAACTATCTGCTCAGATCTTGGAAACTAGTTGGGTGTTTTTTCCTGGTTTTTCTGCTCATTTACATCATAATGTACTTCCTTGAAATCAGCCATATCATCTTTTTGTGATTAGCTGTGATGGATTCAGTCATGACCCCTGGAGCTGCTTTCAAGTCAATACAGAGCTGACAGTAACATCTGGAATATCAGGGGGAAAATGGCAGCAGTAGCAAGACCTCTGCAGTATCAGCCTGTGTACCCTGTATGTGACATGAGAAGTGACAAGGAGTGTGTTTCTCAGTTCCTGAGCCATTTGCAGCTTTTAAGATCTAAATATTTAAATACTGATAGCAGCACAAGAATGCAGGTTTCCATTCAGTCGTGTAAGATGCACAAATGTGGTGTGGACAAAAGCCAGTGGGAAGCTCCTTGGACAGGAGGTTTACAGCTCAAAGACAGAAGCTTTCAAAGTGTTAGGGGCAAAACCCAGCAGGCAGCTGAGCCCCCCACAGCCACTCACTCACTTGTCCCAGGTGGGGTGGGGNACTTCCCATGGCTGGGCAGGTGTTCATCCATCCCCAGGAGAGCAGGGCCCCATCACGTGTGACAGTGACTGGGGAGGACAAACTCCATCACCCTGAATGTCCTCCTTCCTTCTTCTCCTCCCCCCAGCTCTGTGTGCTGAGCGTGGCCCCACAGGGGCTGAGATATCCCTTGGGATGTCCCTTGGGCTCAGCTGTCCTGCTCTGTCCCCTCCCAGCCCTCACTGGTGGGGTCAGGTGAGGGCCAAAGGAGGCCTTGGCTGTGTGTGAGCTCTGCTCAGCAATGCCCAAAACACCCCTGTGCTACCAGCACTGCTTCCAGCACAAATCCAAACCATAGCGCTAGACAAGCTGCTCAGAAGAAAATTAGCTGAAACCAGTGCACCAGAAGGCCCAGGAGCTAGTCTTAGTTATTCAGGAGAAACATGCAGCAGGAAATTTTAGTCACCAAGAAACTCAGTACGGTGAGTCTCTTGGATCTGCTTGTTGAAAATAGCACTACAATACATTCTCAATGTGCAGGTTCCAAATCAGTGCAGAAGATAAATCTGTGTTTACTGGTGATCTCAAGCCATTCTCATTTTATCCTACATCTTCTTTCTCCTCATAAATCCCTAACTGTTCTTTGTTAAAAGGGCACTCCTTCAGACTATGTTGTTTAGCACTGGCAGCCTATGCTGCCTTCACTGCAGGAGGGTGTTGTCAGAACACTCTTCCTATAATTATCAGAAAGACTAGCAACCTCAGAGGATGTCCTCTGAAAAATTTTCATCTCTAATGGCTATGTATTACCAGCCTGTGCCTGCTTGCATGTTCTGATTAAACATGGCATCTTGAGGCTCCTTCTGTTAAAGTTTTGATAGGAATTACTGCCTCTGAGGGTATACAGAGTTTTTCTTCAGCTATCCTGACTCCTTTGGTAGTGTCAGCTTTTGTTACAGAAAGAAGCCAAGCAGCATGAGCAGCATGGAGCTTCTCTTGTCACCTCCTGGTGAAATCCTTTACTGTCTTCTACTACTTCCCACTTCATGACTAACATTCATGATGGCCACCAATGTTTTTAATGCTAAAGACCCATTCAAACCTAATTCCAGCAGGAATAAGAAAGGTCTCCAGCATCAGACAACTTAACATACACATTCAGGGTTACTCTTCAAAGTGGATATGGCTCTGAAATCACAGCAAGATCCACAGCTCCTGCTTTCCAGAGGGTGCTTTTGCCTTAAAATTCGTGTCCCCATTTCAGGTGGAGAAGTGCCCCCCTTGGGGGGGAGCCCCCATTTTTTTCCCAAGTGCTTGAAGCACTGCACTCTGCAGAGCATTCTCTAGCTGTTTTGAGACCATTAGCAATATTCCAACAGATTTTCAGGGGAGAAGCCTCCCTACCCTTTTGCTTTCTTTCAAACTATTCTGTTTCTCTGCCCTAGCACTTTATTAGCATGTGCTCCAGAAATTGTCACTGAGTAAATAATGGTCTGCTGTCATCTGTCCTCAGCATCAAATACCTCAGCAGTGAGACAGAGCTGCCAGAGAGCTGAAAGCTTTTAATCCTACACACAGATCCACCACCCATAATTTCAGTCAAATGTCTTTTCAAGGATAGACTGACAGATTTAAATCCTAATGGCAGTCTATAAATTCTGCAAGACAGGCTTTTAATATCCTAGTCTATGGCTATACTTTCTAATTCTAGAGAATATTCAATCTATTCTTTCTTCCTCTTCCCCTATCTAAGAAACCATCACAGGGTCTTGAAATCCTATCATTATTTTATCCAGGTGCTGTAAAATGAATCTCCTATACACTTTGATGCAAATGAGTTTTTCAGAAACTTCTCCCCATTTAAGAGAATGAAGGCTAGAAAATATTTTTGATTTTTTGATCCAAAACTTATTTGGAATGGTGCCTCTCTGGGCAGTATTCTGCTGAAGAAGGTAGCAATTTTCACTTCTCAGGCTGTAGGACATAGACTACAGCACCAGATCACTGCATCAGTCCTCAGCAAGTAAGAGCCAGTCTCAGTCAGTTCCAAGGCCTGCTGGTGATGTTTGCTGTAGCCCACCTTTAAAGATTGTGCTGCCAGCCAGCAGACACCTTGGATAAGGGGTGAAACAGGACCTTCTTTACCTGCAGAAGTGCTGAGGAACAGAGCATTACCTCTGCCTTTGCAATGAGCTCAGGGTGATGTAGGTAAAGGAAGATCGTTGGACCTTTGCATAATACACTAAAATTATACTGTATCCATAGTTTACAGCAGTATTCACTTCCCAGTGTCGTTTCCAGGCCTCCCCAAGTTCTTCAGGTAATTTTGCCACCAAACATCAATGAAAACTCCCTCAAGATCACAGCTGCAGGCATTGTGTGAGATGGAAACATGGCACAGCCTGCCAAGCACCCCTCGGGCCATGCAGAAAAGCACTGACTTTCTCCTGCCAGTACACAGGGATATTAGTTAGAGTTATCTGTGTGCGAAGTCTTTGGGAACAAAGCATTCAGCAAATCACTCAGTTTATTTCTGTGAATATTCATTTGGATTTTTAAACTAATTAATGTGAAGTGCTTTGAAATAATTCTGTATTTACTGTTCATCTGTATCTGGGGAATCATTTTCTCTCATGTGAATTCTCACAAGTAGCCTGAGCAGGATCTGACTGAACTACAAAATATGTGTATCAAAATTCCCACTGTTCTTGTTATCTAAACTATTCCGTGAGGAACAGAATACCATTTAATTTCACAAATGATTTTAAAGAATCTGTTTGTGAAGATAATTTCTGAATGTGTTAGGCAAATTAATGTTGATTAATAAATCTATTCAATAGTTTTTCACTAGATGTGAATTTCACCACATTTATGAAATGACTCCTTTGAGTTTCTAACAGTTCCAGTAAGAATTGGAACTATGTTAACAAAATTTGCTGCTAAGGCCATAGATCTGAACCCAGACCTCAGTGTCCCCTGTGTAACATTGACTTTACAAGCTGTGTTATAGTCCTCAGATCAGGGCCATTCTTTTATTCTGTGTTCATTAAGTGCATAGCACAATACGTCTGTTTTCCATATAATTCTTGTTATCGCTTGAGAAAAAAAAAAAAAACTTTAAACAACAACATACTGAAATATGAATAAACTATTTCCCCAGAACTAGTGAAAACAGTGTAGTTTATAGTAGATGTTTTCTCAACACATCTTCACATTTAACAATGTTGAACCCTATTAAAAAGTCAATGGAAATTTAGATTATCGGACCTCTCAAATAATTTTAAAAGGGCTTTAATATATACTTAGAGTTGTATGGTTTTCAATGAAATAATAATTTTGTTATTATTATGTACTTGAGCAGTGTTAAGCTGACCCACTAAGTTCATTAGGAAAGGACTTTGCTTAGTAACCATCTGATCTGTTCCACTGAAATATTCTTTGATTTCTTTCCAAAAGAGAAAACTGTTTGGTACATTACATACAAAATTTCAATAAGAAATGAGAATTTAATGAGGTGTCATGAGACATACAGGGTTTTTTTATACACCATTACATGAATTAGGATTAATAATTTTAAGGAAATTACCTACAATTATGTAAAAATACAGAAAGCAGGCTTGAGGTGAATTGTTGAAGAAAACACCCTCAACAAGAGTGATTTTTTTCGTTTTGTTCAGGAAGCTGCTACTTAAAGTAAAACAGTTTGCTTCTAAAATTCAAAATTGCATTAATGCACCCTGCGTGTTCACTGTAGCAGTAAATTACAAAATATATTGTAATTTAGAGTTAAGAAAACAATTTGCTTTTGAAGAATGGTAGCAAAGAGGAAGTGATAAGGGAAATAATGAGTACATGCAACTGTATATGCATATAACACAGGGCTAACATTTTAATGCATGTCTGTCAGTACAGAGCAGGACTTCCAGGGGGGAAACACTGGAGTTTTGAGGCCAGATCTATAACAGTTATTTGTGGCACTGTCAGAGTTTTACCTCCACCAGAAGATAAGCTGCTTCTAACTTTTAAGCTAAGTTCTAATTTTTTCATTAACTTTTTACTCTTCTACTGTCTCGTGTCCCCATAACAGCTCTGGCTGTGCACAGCTTCCTATGGTCACCTTATGGAGCAAAGTTTTGTGATAAAGAAAAATTCCTTGGAAGTTCTTCTTGGTGTTTCATGCATATATGTAATTTAGGAACTGTAGCTTGAGCTGTGCTGAATCGCAGGTGGGCTGCTGGAAGTCTTGTGGAATTCAGGAGGAGCAGATGCAGAGACTGGATGCAAGTTCAGCAATCCATCAGGACAGATCCAGTGCACCAGCATCTTTGTCAGTCACTATCTCACAGATGATACTAGTATAAAAACACTGGTATATTCTCATACAATATTTAGCTGACAGTTCTTCCCCTTTCTTCTTTCTCCTTCTAAATGTCTCTCATAATTTTTTACACAAAAGTATTTATTCCAGAGTTCCGCTCTGTGGAGTTCGATATCTCTTCTACCTTACATCAGCATCTAGAAATATATTTGTTGTATGCAGAACCTTGGAGGTGAAAAAAAAGAACTGCAAAACCTAACTATTCCCTTTCTGACTGGTTAAAAGCACAGCAGTAGGAGTTAGCTGGCTAAGAGCAATCATTAAGGATTTCTTTTTAAGGGTTTCATAAAGAGTTTTTTTGGGTTCATTTTCACTTAGAGAAGTCTGTAATTTACCTCTTCAAATCAAAATTCAAAGGGAAATAAATAAACAGTTAAAATACGGTCTTAGAAACTAATTTTTAGTACCTCTAATTTTGCTACAGGTGCATCTCTAAATGGAAAAAAAATAGATTCAAAGGAGTGATGTTTAAATGTAAGTAGACTTACGAGGCAGTATGATAAATAGGCTTGTTGTCTGTGTATCAGGCTGCCTTATGTTGTGTGCTGTGGGAACTGCCTCATCCAGCCTTACTCTTTTGTGCTAGGACAGCTTTGTTTTGTTGTGCTGGTTTGTGCTTTTATTTACATAGATGCCAGTACTTCCCTGCTTATCACAGACTTGCTAGCTGGCTTCCAGTTTGGTATTTGAATGTTCGAACAGCTGTTGGGATTTGGGATAACAGATATAGTGTTGTGCTAATGCTAAGTATGCATTTTTGCTTGAATTCACCGCTTTTAGAAAAAGTATATACTTAATCAGCAAACTTTGGAATTTGAGAGTGTCTCAGCTCCATTTCTTATTAAGAATTGTCACATATTTTAGTGCTATTTAAGTTGTTTCCTGGTGATAATTACTGTTCTCATCTTTTACATTGAGACTGTCCTGGAAAAAATTTAGTAGCCATATGCTGAACATGCTTTTCAACCCAAAACCAGCAATTCCAGCTTGGTTCCATACAGTTTCAGTTGTTTGTTTGTACTGTGAGGAATCTCTGTGTGTGGCATGTTTCACACACGTTCAGTAGCTCTTGGATGTCACTGTGGCTCCTGCATATGCCTTGTCCAGGCTGGGAAGAATACAGGATGGTTGGAACACCAAGATAAAGGTATTCTAGGATTCTACAATTTCAAAGAGTTGTGGTTTGTTGGGTTTTTAAAGTCAGTTACTTTACTCTTAGAATGTGCTATTTGAGTTTTATGTGAGCAGGAACTAAAAGCAGCCTGAAAGGGCAGTGGGATGTTTGTGGTGTTGCCTTGGGAAAGGTGGAGCTGCCATCAGCCCGTGTGCCCTGTGTGCCCTGTGAGCACTGTGTGCCCTGTGTGAGCTCTGTGTGCCCTGTATGCCCTGCCACTCTGTGTGCCCTGTGTGTGATGTGTGCCCTGTGTGCCCTGCCCCTCTGTGTGCCCTGTGTGCCCTGCCCCTCTGTGAGCTCTGTGTGCCCTGTGTGCTCTGTGTGTCCTGTGTGTCCCTCTGTGTGCGCTGTGTCCCTCTGTGTGCCCTGTGTGTCCCTCTGTGTGCTTTGTGTGCCCTGTGTGCTCTGTGTGCTCTGTGTGCTCTGTGTGTCCCCCTGTGTGCCCTGTCCCTCTGTGTGCTCTGTGTGCTCTGTGTGCCCTGTGTGAGCTGTGTGTGCCCTGTATGCCCTGCCCCTCTGTGTGCACTGTGTGTGATGTGTGCCCTGTGTGCCTTGTGTGCCCTGCCACTCTGTGTGCCCTGTGTGCTCTGTGTGCCCTGTGTGTCCCTCTGTGTGCCCCTCTGTGTGCCCTGTGTGAGCTCTGTGTCCCTCTGTGTGCCCTGTGTGCCCTGTGTGCCCTGTGTGCCCTGTGTGAGCTCTGTGTCCCTCTGTGTGCCCTGTGTGCCCTGTGTGCCCTGTGTGCCGTCTGTGAGCACACACTGCACAGCCCTGCACCACAGCCAAGGCCAGCAGGAGCACAGCTAAAGTCCTGTGCTTCCCCAGAGAGCAAAGCTGGGAAGTTCTGCAGGGCTCCCCGAGGTGGGGACTGTCAGACCACACATAGAAAAGCTCAGCTAAAACTATCCAGAGCACATTGCTGATTCAAACATCTGACACTGCGCTTTTGTTGTTGTTGTTGTTGTTGTTGTTGTTGTTGTTTTTTTGTCAGACTGACACCAAAAAACACTCGGGGAGAAAACTATGACTAGAAAATGAACAAATACAGATAAGACATATGCAAAAATGGAATTTGTCTCCAGTGTTAAATACCAACACAGAACTCCACTTCATTGGAAGATTTGGTAAATCACTCTCAAGGCTCCATATTGAAGGCTATATTGGTAATTTGATAACAGGTATTTTTTGCCCCTTGTTTGCAGTACATTATCAGTAAGCTTAATGGTCTTTTATTTTAAACCAACTGAAAAATATTTTCTGGCCATATAAAACAGTAACTCCTTAACTTTTTCTGGTGTTAAACTCTCTTTAATGACTTTTGTGGAAGGATGTGTTTCATCACCTAGCTGGTGGCCTTAAATGGATTTTCCTTTTTTTCTTGAATCAGAATTGAAGGGAAGGATTACATAAATAAGGTTTTCACTTCTGGCAAGCTTCCTATATTATGTGAACTTACTGTAGCAATACATTTACCTTTCCTTCATCTAGGATGCAGTAACTCAGTGTATCCAGTTGTGGGGGGTTGACCCAGACTGGACACCAGGTGGTCCCCAGAGCTCCTCTGTCACTTCCCTCCTCAGCTGGACAGGGTAAGAAAATGCAATCAAAGGCTCCTGCTACCATCCTGTGCAAAACAGACTCAGCTTGGGGCAATTAGCTTAAATCAGAATAGGAATGAGAAGTAAAATGAAGTCTTAAGATACCTTTATCTTAAGGTATCCCCACCCTTCTTCCCAGGCTCAGCTTCACTTCTGAGTTCTCTACCTGCTTCCCCACAGTGGCACAAGGGGATGGGAATAGAGACATGGTCAGTTCTTCTAATGTTTCTGCTCCTCCTTCCTCCTCAGGGGGAGGATTCCTCACATTCTTCCCACATTGTAGGTCCCTTCCACAGGGTGCAGTCCTTCAGGAACAGCCTGCTCCATCGTGGATCCCTCCCATGGGCTGCAGTCCTTCAGGAACAGCCTGCTCCATCGTGGATCCCTCCCATGGGCTGCAGTCCTTCAGGAACAGCCTGCTCCATCGTGGATCTCTTCCATGGGCTGCAGTCCTTCAGGAACAGCCTGCTCCAGTGTGGGTCCCCCATAGGGTCATGAGTGCTGCCAGCAGATCTGCTCCAGCATGGTTACGTTGTTAGTGCCTTACCACTGCTCCAGCTCCAGGAAATCCTGACTCCGAGGCAAGGTTAGATGGAAGAGAGCTGGTTTAACATTCCTGTTCAGTCTAGTATTGGTGGTGGTCTTGTATGAAGACATATCACAGAAATATTTTGCTTCTAAAATGTTCTGTACATATGTGCAGAACTAGGGGAACTGGAACCAGAGAGATCATAAGCATTTATTATATTAGAAATTTGTCTAGATAATACCTAAAGCTGTTAATAGTGTAAAAGCCTGACCTATGTGAGTTTGGCAGAAAAAGTGCAGAGTGTAGCAGTTTGAGAGAAATCCCAGCAATACAAGCAGATGAGATTTCAAAGGTTAGAAATGCATGTGCAGGACAGGAAATAGTAAGAAGCTTTAGTTTTTGGTGATGAAGACAGCTCTCTCAAGCAGTCCTTTTGGCCACCTCCAATTACTTCCTCACCAAAGATATCCAGGATCATTTCAGTAGCCAAGGAGAGAATGGTTATAAACTGCTGTGGAAAACATTGTGGTGAAGTGTGGCTGGGGACTGAGAACTGTAGACCTTGGTCACTGCAATACAACTTCTTATTCATGGTGTGAGTGACTAGGAACAACAATGGAAAGCCAGGCTGTTTTACTTGATACACATCATGTAAACAGCTGTGAAATTTAAATGGTTATTACTCATGTGCTACAGTTGGATTAAACCACGTTGTGGTGCTTTGCAAACTGCTAAACACAGAATTTTGCAGTGTTCTCCTCAGTGAGGACTGTGCCATATGACCACATAGCCTATAAAAAACCCCAAACAGCTCAGGGTAAGAGCACACAATGTAGAGTTCTTTAGATCCTAGCTGATGTATTTTTCTTTCTCTTTTTCTAGGAAAAGTTACTGGATTGAAATTTCTCGGTGTTCCATAACAATACAAGAGCTCATCATACGTGGAAGCGTGTCCCTCGAAGAGCCATCAATAAACCAACTCTGAACAGCCAAAGGCTTCTTCAGAGAATCCAGTGAGTCATGTCCTGTACCTGGGCTGGCTTTGCTGAAGTTGCTCTGGTTTACCTCAGAATCTGACTGTGCCTTGGCTCTCCCTGGGCTTCCAGAGAAAGGGAGTTGCCCTTCCTGGACCTGGTGCTTGCACACTTACAGTAAACAGAAGTTCCTCTACTTCAGCGACAGACACAAGAAATGTGTCTCAGTTGTTTCATATCAAGCTTCTGAACAATAGAAATGAATATTGAAACAAAACAAAAACATGCCAACATTATTTAATGTAGCTTTTTTTTTACTTAATGTGACTTTTTGAAGGCAAATGGCTACAGAGCACTGTTTGAGGGATCAGATATTTGTCTGCATATTGCAAAACCTGCAGCTCCTGAGATCCCACTATGGGGAGCAGCTAATATGGAACACCTGAGGAAGGACAAGCAGCCTCCCTGCCCCAAAGCCTGGTGTGGCCTTATCATCCCTCCCACCTGCGTGTGAGATCCACCTGTGGAACATGCACAGCCCACCCAGCCACAGCTGGCATTGTTTCAGAGGAACTGGACTGAGAACAAAGGAGGAACAAAGCACAAGGGGCACAGAGAGAAGGAAGAGGACAAGGTAAAGCTTTGGTTTAGGTGCTGTCTTTGCAAGGCTGGTGTAGAGGATGAGAAAAGTTGTGAGAATGCTGCTTCAAAGTTCTGCTTGGGCTGCCTGCAGCAGTCACTCAGAGTGAGGGAGAGGAAGGAGTACTTACTTCTGCTACAACACCTGTTGTAAGTACAGGTGTTCTGGACTGGCACCTGGAAGAGCAGCTGCAAGCCTTGGGAGAACAAGGTAAGATAACCAGAAATAAAATTATGCAAACAGATAGGCACAGGGGCATGAAGTAGCACAACACTTTGAATTTTGGTGAAGACATGTTGGAAAGTTCTAGCGCTTCTTTACAGGTGTAGGATTATCCAGGATCAAAATGAACTCATAGTAGTAGAACCAGTTTTGTTCCTGTAATTATTTACAGTGAGGATTTTTGCTGATCCTGCAGTGGCAGGTGCATACCATGCCTCATTGCAAATCTGATCTGACTAGCACAAACTTCTAGCCTTAGTACCTGTTGGTACCCGGCAGATACCTGGCAGGTATCTGGTACCTGGCAGGTGGCAAAGGCCTGCTGTCTCCTAGGGTAAGCTCATGGTGAGTCAGGGTGTGGAAAGGCCTCATTTCTGCTGCACTGAGCACATACACCCTGCAGCAGGGAGCTGGGGATGTGCTGTGTCTGTTCAGGACACTTGGATTGTGAATAAAAATGTGTATGGCCATGGTTATGTATGGGTGGTGTTGTTCTGTCCTGTCTAGCTGGGGCTGTTCTTGCTTGCCTCTTGAAGGACTTTGCCCTCTAAGTGCTTCTGATGTTAGTGCAGCACCAGGCAGCTCTGTCTGCAGAAAAGGTCCCCCTCAAACTGCCTTGTGCTTGCTCCCTGAAAGCCACATCCTATGGAGAAAGGTGGGGACTAATCTGAAATTTGAGTAGAGAAGAATGAGTAAAACTATGAAAGCAGGTTCCTGGATTAGTGATTAGACTTTGCAAAATGTTTGTGTTGAAATAGTAAGTCAGAGTTGTATTGGAGTAATGCTACAATCAGAAGCATGTTTTGACTTTGAAATAGCTATTTCTGCTGTAAAAGCTGCTGCTCTGTGTATTTATGTACCCACTCCCCATATATTTTTGAACTTTGAGTTTTCTAAGACTTTCTTCATCTTTTTGATGTTCTGAGTATAGGTAGTTTCAAATTTTTATGTTTGTAGAACTGCCAGTTAATGTAGAGCTCAAATGCTAACTGAAATTATCTTAATTATGGGCACAATACAGGTCAAAGTAATTTTTATATAGGTTACCTCAATAAAAGTGCCTCTTGCACTTTAGAAATAAATGCATGTTCCACAATAGCTCCTTGTTACTGTCAGTATTGAGGTGTATCATCCAGGTAGGGCAAAGCAAATGCTTTTGGAGGAACAGATTCATCATAGTGTATGTGGCCTTGTAGCACATGACAACTGCTAAAATTTCAAGGCTCATAATTAATAATGCTGGCACTGAAAGAGGGAAAGAAGTCATCAGAAAAGGTGATATTTTCCTACATTGAAACCAAGTGAGGTGGGTGAGGAGAGAAGCTACTTCAGGAAGAGTCATTAAAAAAACAGGCAGCATGGGAATGCTTTCATATTTTTCTCAATAAAAATAAAATGTGAAGATGACAGCTGAGAATTGAAGCATTACAGTCAAGAAAATGTCTTGGAAGTAATGGTGGGGGGGAAGGGTTTAAAAGTCTTAACAGCTTAGAATCAGTAAGTTAATGTTTTATACAAAGTGTTTTCATTGTCTCAGTTGCTTTTGAGGGATCATATCAAGACTTCTTGCAACAAATAAAGTGTTGTGTGATTTTATTTTGGAGAAACCCTCAGCCTCTTTTTCATCATCTGTAAGAGATGTATTAAAGGATTTACTGGTTTGTGTAAATTTCAGAGACAACAGGACATCATGATTTTATAACTTCTTAATAATGCATGTGGGTGTCTTATTGTTGAGTAAAAGATTATCTGTTTATGATTTTTTTAAAGAAAATATTTGTTTCATTAGCAGTGTGCCTTCATAGACATTGTATCCATCCAACTCTGTTCTATGCAAGAATTCCTAAAATACTGATCATTGCTAGAACATGTTAGATTTTCAGATATACTTTATTCTTCAGTGTAGCATAAGTTACCTTTGTCTACTTCAATAGTTAGGGTCAAACATATTAATATTAAATAATAGCAGCATAGCAGTTGTCCCAGTGTGACATTTCCCAGTCCTTTCTTTGGTACTGGGCAGGTCTGCTGGGAAGTATTTAGCTGGAGTGTTGACTGCCCTTCCCTGGCCAGTCTTTTGATGAAAGACAGTAAAAGAAGCTTTCTCCCTAACAGGAAAGTGTTCAGCTGGTGAATAAGTACCACCTGTCACACTTCTACCAAATTACTAATTAATTCCTCCTCTCCCCCATAAGTAGTACAAAAATGCAGGCCAGAATCAGAAGGATTCTATTAGTGCCTTCTAAATTACATCTAACAGAGAAAATACCTGGTGTATTAAAACAGCCTTTACTGTACCTATCACTCTGTCCTTTCAGTTTTATTCCCAGTCTTTCCTGTTCTTATCCATTTTCTTAGGTATTCCTAAAATCTGGTAGTCTGGAGCTGAACTTTGAAAGCTTGAAAGTGTTCGTGGTTCATTTGTTTTATTTCATAGTTTTAGCCGCATGGCAATTTTCGTTTTCACTTACAGTGCTGGAAACAAGCAAATGATCACTTGAGTGAGCGAATGTTTTCAGTGTTCTTTCAGCTATTTTTGGCCTGTAGGAATCTGGGACTTCCTCATGGGTCCTGAAATCAAGGAAATTTTTAGATACTGGCCTGTCACTACGGTTCCTGCCAAGAAGTCATGAGAAAATTGAGTTGTAGTAGCTGCAGTGATGAGCAGAGACAGTTGAGAAAAGCAGGAAGTGTTGGAGTGAATTGTTCATGAAGTGTTCATTTTCACTCACCAGTACTTCTCTCTTAATTATAGATAACAATAATTGTATCTGCTGGGGTCATGTTATCGTGGTATTTTATTGCTTAACAACAGACAAACCACTGGAATTACAAATGGAAGACAATGAATAGCCCCCTCTTGGAAAGTGTAAGGCTGGTTTTTAATCATGGTATGAACTTAAGGAAGAGACAGACTGCAGGGGGTAGGTTATTTCTGTGGGTACACAGCCCACTTTGAGATTTATTTTTCTTGCTCCCCATTAACAACAATTGTTAAAATCACATTCTTGTATAATGAAATGTATTTGGCTTGTAAGTGCTGTGGGTGGGCAGGGCTCATTTTTTCTGAGTAATCAGTGAAGTGATTTGTAGCCATTTGAATGGTATACATGAATAAGAAGAAATAGCTCATGTGTATTTGCAAGGCCACTAGCAGGCATGTAAAATTTATTTTCCCATCAGCTAGTTCTGAATTCATCAGTTGTTTATTGGGGAATTATATATGAGAGCATTTCAAATGGAAATACTGTGCCAATATTTATTGAATTTTTTTTTAATCTCTGTTTTCAGTTATGGGATGTGTTCCCCTGCAGAACTGGAGAATTTACTGTAATCAAACCAGGTATTTTAAATTTGGCTAGGAACAGTATCATTGACTGATGTGTATTGGTAAAAAAACACTTAGTGCATAGGCATAACTCTGACATTAGGGATTCCAGGAAGTTGCCCTTACAGGAAGCCTTTTTCCACATCATCAGCTCAGCCTCTGTGATGCTCTTATGGACAGTGGCTGACATAGATGAGAGCTTTGCCTTAAACAGCCTAAAAAGCAGTTTTCTGATCAGTACTTGAGGAACTGGCTAGTATGCTCTTGTCTCATTTGTGTTACAAAACTGCACCAAAAAATTCAGTGCATTTTGTTATTTTATGTGGAGGGGGTTCAGACTTTTCCCAGTAAATGGTAAAACAATGAATTACTTGCATACTTACTTTGGTCTAAATTCCTCTTTAAATCAAAGCTCCCAAATACACAAAGGGATGCAGATATGCAGCTTGATCAAACACATGATTAACAACTTTCTTATAATTAGAAAAATGGTTGACTTCCATGATAAGCAGCCAAGGTTTATTTGTATTTCATAGGTCAGAAAGCAATCTGAAAACCAAAATCAAGAGTAATGGGTCAGAAGTTAATTACAAATACATCAAATAATCAGGCTCCTGATGAAGGAAGGGTCGCTCCCAAGGGCTGTGAAAGCAGTTACTGTGCTGGGGCTGCAGCACGTGGGCAGGGGCTGGTGTGCATCCCTGACCCAGCAGGGCCTCCTTCCCTCGCGGTCCCGAGCTGAGCTGTGTCCCTGGCTTTGGCTCCTGAGTTACAGAGGCCAGCACCATAAACTGAGAGTGCTCAGGGGGCTTGGTGCTGGGGCATGAAACCAAGAGAAGGGAGGAAATTGGGATCAGGTGTTTGTGCTCTCCTCGCAGGAGGAGGAGGTGGATCCAGTGAAGGTGGTGAGAGCCAGTTTCAGCACCAAGAGGTGGCCAGGGTCTTCTGTGCAGCAAGTCAGTGAGCAGTGGGACCCCCATCAATGAAGCTGTGGATACTGCAGTTGGGATAAATTAAAGAAATTAGTTAATGGAAGAGATGGCTGTGAAGGGATGCTAAATTTACAGAAATACCATCCAAGTCATGACATCCCTAGGCCAAAAATACTTGACAATTAGAGTAGTCTTACCTTAGAAGTTCTTATTGCCACTCTTGGAGGCAGGATGACCTTCATCTGATAGAGTACTGCTTTTCTGATGGTGAAGTTCTATTCTCATTTTGCAGCTTGTACTGTCAGAGGAGTTTGAGTCACTTCTGTAGCCCAGCTTATGTAAGATTTATTACAAAAGCAATTCACTTATGGGCCCCAGGGCTTGAAATACCAGTCCAAAAAGGAGGGAATTCACTATGATGTTTTTTTTAAACAGACACGTTGTGATCTTGCTTATTTTCTAACTGTGATTTCTTGGCATCTTGCAGCCTTACTCACTCAACTGACCTGTTAAAATACACACTGAATCTCTGTTGAACTGTAGGAACTTGGAATATCTTGAGAGAACTCACAGTATTTTTACACAGTTAAGTGGAGATTAGAAATCTGTCATTTTGTACTGAAAAAGTTGTTCTGAATTGCAGAACTATATTAAGCCTTTTCTGCAAAGGTCGAGCTGCATCCATGACCTGAACATTTTTCATAAGAATATGCCTCAGAATCTGTAGTTTTTCTTAGGCATTGCTTTCACTGCTTTATTTCTGTCCCCTTGGCCCCTTTTTTAAGAGAGTAAAGTAATCCATTTATGAGATCAGCAAGTCACTCATAGGTGCTCTGATATCCACCAGGTCTGAGTTTGGTTTGTGCCTCACAAACAATTTGCTTTCGAAGTTGGAGGGCTTTGGTGGTCGGAGCATATTTTGTTTAGAGGGTGAGCATTCGGGTCTTTGTCCTTGGTGCCTGAACAGAGCCTGTCCTGCTTTCCCACTGGGGGTGGTCAGGAACATCCCTGGCTCTCTCTCGGGGGTAATGGAGTGCTTCCCTTAAAGGCTGATGAAATCCTTCTCCCCACACAGCTGAGCTGTGACAGGAGCCCTGGCTGAAGCTCTGAGCCTGAGGACACGGAGGGTAAACAGGTCACACAGTCACACAGCACTTCTGGGGCAGCTCTAGGAGCTTTCAGTTCCCAGGGTAATACAAAGTTTTACATTCAGTGTTGAGCATCTTGTACATAAATGTTACAGAATGCAGGTAATACCTACCTAAAACTGTACTGATTAAAAGTAGTAGATTTCCCAGTTAAATACTCCAGATAAGCCAATAGGGACAAGGTTTCTTAATATCCAGAACAAACAAAAATTTGTCTGTACCTGTTTCTATTTTAAATGTAAACTTATAAAGGAGAAAGCAGAGCTGCTTTCCATCCCCTGTAGATTACTGTCCTCAGACATTGTAGGTAGAGGATGCTGAAGGACATCTTAACAAGGCATCTTCTTTGCCTGTTCTTTTTCTCCTGCCCTCAGATCATTTCTTGAACTCTCACTCAATGTAAGTAAAAAAACCTCTTCAGTTTACTGTATCCCTAAACCTTGTGCCATTTGAGTTTCAAGAAGTCATAGAATCCAGTGTGTTTGGTGGTGCCTTCTATTCCCATCTCTGTAGGACAAAGCCATTTTGGGAGAGGCTCAACTTCTTCATTTCCAGGGCAGAAAGGCCACCCAGCTGACCAGGCTCAGAGGCTGCTGCAGTGAACTGCAGGACCAAATTAAGCATTTCCTGCAAAATACTATGTAAAATTTCTGCATTATCAGAAGTAAGGTTGTTCCAGTAAGAGAGAGGAAGGTGATTTTATCTTAGAAGAATAGGTAAAAAACACAAACAGTTCATGCAGTAGGTTACTATCATACATTTATCCCCTCATTCATTCTAAAAGTGTAATTAAATCATCCTTCTCTCTTTGTTCAGTTTTGTTGCTTTTTATTTATAAAAGTTTGTCATTCTCTTAATGTTTGCTCTTTTGTCTCTCACTTGCATTGTCACACTTGCTCATTTTAATTTTAGGGGTTGAAGATGCTCTTTTTATTGTCTGCTTTCTTATCAGATCAGCTTCTCAGATTGTTGCTGCAGGATACTTAAGGAATGAGACTTCCATCTGCAATAGTTGGCAGATTGCATCAATTTGTGGTTGAGGGAGAAAAGAAGTTATGCCTGTTTATATTACACAATTTTTTGTAGTGCAAAGATGTCATTGCTGGATACTCCCTGTCTTAGATATTTTGTTATGACTTTGATACAGCTGTGCTTCCTAGAATGTACTTGGGGTCCAGCAGAGCTTCACTCTGCATCCCTGACTTACACTGCTGAATGTCTTGCATTCAACACACCATAAGAGCATTCTTCAAGTGTTGCAGTTTCATAACCACCTCTCTGCTGACTCCTTCACCTCTGCTTGTCCCCAGTCCCAAATGAAGAGTAGGTTTCAATGACTGTAAGAGAGGAGGCCCACAGAATTTAATGAGGCTATTAAGCAATTTGAATCTAGATAATTGCTTAAATACATTTCTGTGTGTATAACTAACAAAATAAAGGACTGTATTAATAGATCATTAGGAAGCAATTAACTTATTGCTTTTTTGCTCACCTTGAGACCTGTGATTGTGACAGCATGTTATTAATTACCTTGTACCAAGCTTTGCCTGGAACTCTTGCTGTATTTGATGTCCTCTTATGCCTCCACTGTTACACTGGCATGTAAAACAGGGTGTTTAATTTGGCTTCATTGGAGCTGCGCCAGATCCTGATGGAAATGGGGTTAGAACTTATTTGTCCAGTGTAAGTAAATGGAAAGCCATGCTAAGAATCACTAAAACTCAGGCAAATTAGTACTCTGGCACAAGGTTGTCCATAAACATTAACAGGAATTCTGTCTGTCGTACAGTTGGGACTGTGCTTGTTCTAAATACCTCATACAATCCTGATATGGATGCATGTAATGGATTGAAAACAACCTTGGAAGTGCCACATGTAATGAAGGAAATATGGATGGGCCTGGGATATCCCATGGCTCTCTTGGGGTCAGCTGTCCTGCTGTGTCCCCTCCCAAATCCTTGTGCCCCCCCAGCCTCCTGAGAGCTGCTCTGGGAATCTGCATAAGCAGTGCATGTTCCATGGTCCTCAGGCCAGCTGGGCAGCAGTGTTGCACACTGTGGATGTGTAAGGTCACAGGCCTCCTCTTGGGCCTTCTGATGCTCTTATCTGTGCTTTCCCCACCAGCACAGGGGACAGCATGTACCATCTCCCCATTTCCTGTACACCTTTCCTGTTGGAGAGCCACTCTTAGGCTGTTCTCACTTCTAGCATAACAACTTTGGTTAAGTTCTACACCACAGCTTGTCTAAGAGTGATAGAAAACCCATTTCAAGTATTGTCAGCCATAGCCAATCATGAGTCAAAGGCTTTAGTGAAGTCAAACAAGAGATGATTACTGAAATATTTGAACATGACTGTAATTACTGAAATACTTGAACATGACTGATCGAGCTCTTGAGGTTTGTCCCTTATGCCTTGTCCAAGTGAATGTCATATCAATCCACACTGATATTCTGAGTTGTTTTTTGAGTTTTTGCATCCTTTTCAGAATAACAACCTTGCTTTCATGCAATATCAGTGAGATTTATTTGTAGTCATATGTTTCTTTCAGTACTCTTTCTCAGGTCCTGGAATGCACATCGATCTTTTCCAGGAACCTGGCTGCCCTCCAGTTTCTCACAGCTTCATGACCATAGAAATCAACTTTGCCATTGTTGCTGTTCAGGAAGCCACATCATCCTCTCTTTGAACTCCTCTCTTCATTCTTCTAGCAGCTTGTGCTGCTTTGCAGTGTAACAGTGGTGGTTCTGTGTTACCTGCTCAGGGGATGCCATTCATCTGTTCCTCACCCTTACATAGTCTCTGCCAATATTCTTTCTGTCTGGCATGGCTCACTTCTCTTCTCCCCAGATTCCATCACCTTTCATTGGGCACCCATGACAGGAGCTTTTCAGTAACACTGCAATGACACTGTTAAAAATACCTTGAGTCAAATGTTGTGTCAGCTTCTCATTATTGGTACATATTTTGATCTCCTCATTGCATTTTTTTTCAAATTTTTTTTGCTGAATTAGTATAAATTATTCTCTAATTATATATATACATTTGTATCCTAATAATACTTAGTAGCTTATCTGAGAGGCAGCCCTGTTTCTTAGTAATGTTCCAATGTCATGCTTTTCAAGAAAATTTAGTAATATGTCTTCCTAAAATTGGTTCTGCTACTTTCTGTTTGGATCTTGCTTTCAGTATTAACAGTGCTTGAAAACAAGTTCCAGTATCTGCAGTATGTGTTCTGTTGCATACACAAAGGTGAAACTCAGCACATCAAAAACTTCTTTTTCTGTTACCTTCTGACTCTTGAGTACAGCTAATGAATCACAACCTGCACCAGCTTTGGAAATGTTGGGGTGTACATGTTTTGCTTGGACAGACTTTCAGTACAGAATTCCACTAGTTACTAGCATTTCATTTTATTTTTCTTTTGTTCTTGACTTTTTTCCTTCTACTTTCCCAACTTTGGTATTCACCAAGGTGAAATAATAAGGCCTTTGAAAATATAACTGTTTAATTCCCTCATTCATTCCTTCATTCATTCATTCCTAATGCAGGAGTAGCCATGTAGGCTATGATTCGCTGCTGTGGTATAAAAGACCACTGTGTTCTTTGCTGAAGTGTTTAAATTATTTTGATGTGGCCAAAATTTCCAGCATATCTTCTGGTTTTAATTGTAATGCATTTACAGTTAATGTAGTTATTGCAATGCAAGGTGCATAGAAATTACACCCACAAACGCATTTTATTAGATTTTTTTATTTTGATTTTTGCTCTCAGTAGCCACTATATCTTGCTTGAATTTGGCCAGGTTGCTGCATCATAAAAACAGTTTCTCAAAGTCTGACCCTTATCTTCCATTGTAAACCTACTGATTTTCTACTTTAATGAGAGCAGGAGAGGATTGAGGGAAGTCTCAGTGATTTCTGCACTTACTTGAGTCTATCAGGTAAAGTAGTTCAGCCTGGCCTAACAGAAAATTAATTGCCCTCATGTTGGAAAAGGTGAAGACCTTGCTTCTGTTTCTGTTGAAGAATCAGAAAATATTTTTCCTGTTCATAGGTCTGTTTGGTTTACAGGATTTTTCCTCCATTAAGAGGATGCACCCAGCACTGTTGTATTAGAACGGGATGGAGGTTTTGGGTTTTTTTCAGATTTTGGAAGTAAGAGGTGTTGTAAATACTTGAAAGAATGCAATTCTCTCCATGATGCCATAAGTGATTGGGCTGATGGTCTCACCAAAACTTACTGCACATGTTCAGCATGGTGATACTTTATCTTCTGCTTCTTTTTCTCAGTTTAACGCCAGAATACTCTGCATGGAGGTTCCACAAACTGAAGTTTTAAGCAGTAGCTTTTCTAATAGCAGCAGTGGCATAAAATGATGCCCTTAGTGTATGAAAATGGAAAATACATTCTAAAAGTCTCAGATCTCTTCAAACCAGCTGAATTAAATCTCAGGCATTCTGAGAAGAAATACTTTGGTTTGGGGCTGTGTATATGAAAGATTAAGTTTAAAAGAAATTATTTTGGATGCAGAAGAGATGATGGAAAATATTTTCAAGCAATATTGATAGCTTTGCTGGAATTAGTATATGTGTACAAATAGGTGTATATGCTTGTTGACTTCACAATCTTTTCTAGACTTCATTCTGCAGCCTTGCAGTTGTGGGTAGTCCTGTTTCTCTAAAAGAAAATGTCCTTTATGAGTATAATTATTTTCTCTTGAAAAATACTTACTTCTCATGTGACTGCAAGGAATGAAAGGTTTTAAGTACCAGAAATCTGGTCTTATTTTCCTGGGTTTTCTATTTCTGAATTACCACTGTTGTGTGTTAGAATTTATCCTGCATTCTGAGCAGTAGACCTGTGTGTGGAGCAGAGCAGCAATGTAGGACTTGGCTTTCCTCAGGCATAAGGACAGAAATGAGAACTGAAAGAGATGGAAGAGAAGAACATCCCTTCTCCCTGGTGCTGGCATCACGGATTGGAGCAGGTCAAGGGAGAAGGGAAATTGTGTGTCCCCAGTGAGGAGCTGCCATCTGGCTGCCTTGAGATCCAGATGTCACATTCCTTAGGAGTCAGAGAATGCAACAACTGTTTCAAGGTTTACTTGGGGGGAAATTCAGCTTGCAGGGAAGAGGCAGATGTGAAGTAGACATAAAGATTTGGAAAGTAATTAGAAAAGATTGGATATTCTGTTTTATGCTCTTCAGAGATTTGTTCCACCTGGTTTACTGTTATTACAAATCTTGGGAATATCCTTGAAATGTCAAATATGACAAAAATGTTGATGCCTTTTTACTACATGCACAAAGTGTTTGGGTAAAGGCTTTTGATTGCTTTTTTTAAAACACAGCAGTCTTTCCACAGAACTGAAAACTCTGTTGTGACTTGTTTGTGACTAAACCACTATTTTAACAGTGTGCTTTAATTTTAGAGAGTATTTACAACAGAAGTGTTCGCTGAATCATTGATGTCAGTATAATAATTAGTGTAACCAGGATCCAAGGACTGAAATTGGTATTCCTCAGCAAAAAATACTTGTTCTGGCTGAGGAAGAAGCTGTGTGCATTATGCAGAATTCATTGTACATCTGAATGTGCTCTGCCTACAACAGAAAATACAAAAAAAATCCATATTTAGTTAGAAAGTTGAAAAAGTAGTGCTTAAATAATTATGTATCACTAACTGATGCTTTTTATCTACCCCATAGTTCTGTTCTGTAACAGAAATCAAACTGGGACAGGATTCACACCAGCTTTTGAAGTCCAAATAAATTTGATTTCAGCAGTAGAGGGATCATGATGGCAGTTCTGAGGCAGCATTGCAGTCTGGAGGGAGAAGCATGCATTTGCCTTCAGTCAGCCTGGGGCTAAACCTGGAGGCATCCCACCATCACTCTCATTGTCCTCAGAAATTTCCTTTCAAGTACTTGTTTGTATGTGTGTCCCACTTTGGGAACATCCCTGCCACAATGTTGATTCCATAATTTTTCGCTTCACCTGGATGCTCAGCACTGCTTCTGAGCCTCCACCCATGTGCAGCATTTGATCCTCAAATGGGCAGAAAACACCCCACACCTTCATTTCAGCTGCTGTTTGAGCTGCAGGTTGCTTTGTTTGGGGCTTTTGTTTCTCCTTGCAGTTGAGTGCAATTGCTGTGTTTTGCATTCAGTTGTAGTGAGAGGAAGTTTCCCGGGCTTTATTCCTGTGTGGAGGTCAGGTGTCCCAGGGGCTATGTGCTCAGTGAGCTGTCCCAGAAAGTGGCCCTGGGCAGCTGTGGTGCCTCTGCTGAGGACAAACCTTGCAGCTGGGACATTGATCTCTGCAGCCCTTGAACCCAGGACAGAACCTCCAGGGAAATTGCACAGTGCTTTACAAACACATGCATTTTCACAAATGGGATGCAAAGGTTTTTTAATCAGATTTGGCAGCCTACAGTTTAAAACAATACATTGGATTTTGCACACTTGCCCCCTAACTCTAACCTTTTTATTATTAAAAATACACTGCTCTCAGCCCTTTATTCTGTTGTCTCTGAGTCTTTGCCTGCCCCTGTTATAGGGAATGCTTTTGTGAGTCTCCTATAGGAGGCTCAGCACTAAAACATTCAAATCCTAAAACTCAAAAGGAACTTCTAGAGTTTTTCTGCATTCTAGCAAGAACAGAAAATGGGAAAACATTGGAGACATTTTTATGTGAAAAAACTGATGTTTGGGGATAGCAGTTTTCATCCAAAAATCCCTGTTTTCAAAAAGGAGATTGGTTTGTCTCTCACAGCCTGTAGGACATTTACAACTGCATGGTTTTAATGTCTTTACATCCAAAAAAAATGTTACTGACTCAGGGTCCTGCCTTTTTGTCAGCTCCTTGCTTTGACAAGCTTCAGTTCTTACATGCATAAGATGACAGGGCGTGAAGACTTTCCCTGATGTAGATAAGCAGCTCTATGAAATAAGAAGTCCTGCACCTCCAAACTCCTTATGCCCTTGTTAAGATGGTTACACAGCCAGTCTTACTGGCTCATACAACTGATGCCATTGTTTAGACAATAGTTGACATTAGTGAGTTACAGCTGGTAACTGGTGTGCTGCCTTCTAAGAAAGGGAAAATGTCTTGTGAAATACAGATTTTTGTTCGGTTTTTGGATGCTAAGCCACATATATGAAAAATCTGTTTGTGTTTGGTGATTCTTTCTTGGATTGTTTTATTATGCAGTTTTCAAAAAAACTGATTGTTTTGGCCTGTGACCTTTACTATCCCAGGAAGTCCTTTACCTCTGGCTGCATATGAGTCTTAAAACCCGGGTTTATTATCCTGTCCTGACCCGTGTCAGTTTTAAAACAGACTGCAAGATCATTATATTAAATTAGGCACTGCATATGTATTTATAAAGTCATATGTAAATGAGTCCTTGCAGTGGAGATACACTTAATGAAAAATAGAAGCAATGTACCAACTCTCCATTGGGCAGCTTTGCATGTCACAGGTGGTGTTACACCAGTTGAATTGTTTGTTTACCTTAATTTTTTGTATGATGAAGAGACACAAAGAAAATTATTTGGAACACTTGACATGCAGAAGCCAGCAGATGTACAAACCCAGCTTGTTACCATATGGTTCCAATGTCCTTTGGCATGTTTCGTAGAAAGTTCAGATCCAGATCACGCTGTCAAACATAAATTTCAAGTAAATGCTTTCCTACTTAATAAGTACATATGATTGCTTGGATAGAGCAGTTGGTGAAATATGGATGGATCCAGGGCACCTTTCTGTTCAGAACTGCTAGAAAAGAGGGGCCCTATGTTTATAATTGTTATTGTGTCCTTATATTTTTTAACTAACTTAAACCCTCCAGAATTCCAGCCTCCTAGATCTACTTGACCAGTCACTCCCACTTCACTCTTTCCTGTCTTGTATCTATCATTTTTACTTCTCCCTTTGCCATGTGACTGTGTATTAGACTTTGGTTTTTGGTTCTGATATTTATGGTGTATTAAGGGCACGGAAATGCATCACCATGATTTCACCTTTTTTCTGTAAATGTTTCTCATAGGGCTTGTGTCCTTTGGATCTTGGCAGTCACTGATCTGCAGTATGGCAATGACAGTGACATCTGTCTGCAGAACACGGAGCTGGGACCAGAAACCTCTGTGGCTGAGCCTGAGAACCCAGCTCTGTCTAATGAGCTTTGAAGTGCTTGCCTGAAATCCACCAAAAAACTAGTGAGTTAGAATGCTACACTTCATGTACTCAGTTCAAGGAGAGATACCACATGAAACAGAGCTTCCATGGCTTATATTTAATACTGACTGTTAGTCCCAAAATTGCCTTTTCTTTTCCTTTTTTTTCCTCCATTCTCACTGATGGTATATTTTTATACCAACAGACAAAGCCACGGTGTTACGGTTCTGGCTTGGCTGAGCCTCAGTGATCAGTTTGCCTTTCTGTGAAGCTAATGTTGAAGTTGTTGATGTTGAAGCTCCCCTTTTCTCTGGGTAGGTAGGAAGGGAGGTAATTATTCAAATATTAGTCCATTGTTAGTGGTTTTGTTGATATGAAACAAGACACACTGCAAACAGTATTCCAGTGTTACAGAAAGGAGACCGGCGGTGTTTTTTTCTATTCACACAGCTGCCAACTTCAAATCACTAGAGGAAACTGCTTTAATTATTTGGTATTTCCTTTTTTATTCGATGTGACATAAAGCAGAATAGCTCCCATGACATAAATACTTGGTTAGAGGATTTTTTAAGTGCTCATTTTGTACCATACCTATTCAGACCTTTTGGGAATCTTGTTGAAAATAGTTTATGGTTTTGGATTTTGCTTTAAAATGGCAGCGACAGGAATAATTTTTATTAATGTCTTTACTAATGGCTAGAGATTCTAAGGTGGAAGTCACACCTGAATTTCCATAATTTGACCCACTGGTTGTATTTTCCATGTTATTTTCATTTTGATAGCTTTTTCAACAAATAGTTGAACAGCATGAGCTATCCACTTTCTTCTGTACAACAGCCAAAAATTAACTGTAAAAAGAAAGAAACACTGATGAATGTGCTTTGGAGGCAGCTGGGAAATACAGTAGCCAGCCTGGACACTTGTTCAACTCTGTACCAAGTTCTGTGGTTCCAGAGTAGCATTTTGCCAGATTTCCCTGAAACCCTTGATATCATTGAGAGTAAGCTGACTTTGACAACAGAAAAACTCCCCTGTTGCCTTCTGTGGTAGTGAAAAATCTTAAGGGACAGTGGTAAACATCATACTTTTTCAAAACACAGCAGCCTTAGTGGAAGTAGTGGTGATGTTTCAGCATTTTCTTCCTGAGTATTTGACCTGTGTCCCTCATGGGAAAAACACTTTGATCAGCAAGCTCTCTGCCAGGAGGAAATGTTTTATAACCCCAGTTTGTGCTCCCAGGCAAGAAGCCTGTAAGAGGTCAGTGGTTCAGGAAGAGGTTTTGTGCTGTTTCTATTTCAAAGTTATTTTCTTTAACTTTAGAAATCTGAACAATGAGAGCAAGTCCAGCCCTTTTTTGGTTATCAGCTTTATAGTAGGACTCCATGGTCACAAGCATGTGAGCACCAGCACCTGAGTGTGGGGGAAATGCAGAAGTTACAAGAGTTTAAAGCTGGCTTCAGACCGATGAGGAAAAATAGGGAAAAGTGCCCATTGAGGATGTATCATAAAAGTTCCCATTAAAGTATGTCCTGCTATTAGAATCACAAGGGTTATAACCATTTTGCTTTTTAGGGATTACTTTTAATAAGTTTTGGCTTCTGCTGGGGGAGAAAGAATGTTAGGCCAGAGAGGAAAGTGTAAGTTATGTGAGAGGAGCTGCTTTTGATATTGTGACTCAGACTTTTCCTTTAGTTTTAGGATATTCAATGAGCTCCTAAGTTGAGTTATGACCAAGACAAATTATTTAGCTGAATATATAACCTGCCAACAATGTTAGCTTATTGTTACCATTTGTGTTTAAAGCTTGATTAGTCATGATATTAAGCCTTTGATCTAATTAATTTCATTTAATTCAAACAACACTGAGGCTAACTCATTGGTGTATTAAGTTGGCCATTATTTGATTTGAATACTGAATTTTTAATCAGGATTTTAAGAACCTCCAGTACAATTAGCGTTTACTGACATTGCATCTACTTGCTTTCACATGCATTGCCTAGGAATATCGTAGGTAGTTTCCTACAGTAAATCCCTCCCTTTCTCCTTCTGCAGGGAATAAAAACCACACCAAAGCAAGAGGGGGCAGCCTGTGTAGGTGCAGAGCACAAGGTGGGTTCTGTGGCTGGTGACTGAGCAGAGCCCTGGCTGCAGCCCCGGGCCAGGAGAGCTCCTGCAGGGCCGGGAGCTCCCGGAGCTGCAGCCCTGGGACAGCCCGGTGCCACTCGGGACACGGGACCAGCAGCTGCTCCTTCAGGAGCATGAGAGGCTCACCAGGTTTTGGGGGATGCAATTCCCAGTGGTTTTGCCTTCTGCCAGCACAGCTCAGCCTGACTGCAGTTGCTGGACATTGGTGTTTAATCCTGAAAGCTTCCACGTTCAGCTCTGACTTCAGAGCGGGTTACCTGGCTCACCGCTTGTGAAACTTGCAGCAGCAAATTCAGAGGGAATCTGTGTAGGGGCAGGACACGTGTAATGGGATTCTTTGCTGGAAAGTGGGAAGATATCCCAGAAAGAAGTCAGTTCTAAATGAGGGATTTGCACACCCAGTCCTTTAATCTGGAAGACAATCCATTCTCCATTAGAATTTGTCCTTTGTAACCCACTTACATTTTTTGTTACCACTACAATTTGAGGCAGTGAATTCCAACATTATATGCTGAAAAAGAATCTTTCACTTTGTTTATTCTGAACCTGTCACTTGGCAAGGTTACACAAAATATTTTTCTAAATATTGTATCATGCTACAATACATGCAAGTAGAGCTTTTCAAATAGAGATATCTGAAGTTAGATATCTAATTTAATCTTGAAAACAACTGAAATTTCTTTCAGAAGTGCCTACATTTATGTAGAAAACTAGTGAGTCAAGTGTTTATTTCCACTTCTAAAATTACATGTAACAAAATAAAAGTAATTTGAGTTTTATTCAGAGGAAAATTCATTTTCACTCTCTTCCTCACCAATAAGAAGTATTATTTCTGAAGTTTGGTATGCCCATTTCCCATGCATTAATTTTGATGGGAAAAAATACAAATGAAGCGTTTAATTTAAATGATGCTTCATTTTCTAATGGTATTTCTGCCAGTTTTCAATAGTTAATGCCAGTGTTAATGGAACTTGATTTCTAAGCAATTTTGCAATGCATTTCATACTAGCAAAATGATTAATTACAGCCCTTTGTTGGGACACCAGAGTAACAGCTAACACTGCGTCTGCGTGTGGGGGTTTAAAATTCAGATGAAATTCTGTAGTTGTATTAAATTCAGGCTGGACACTAAATGGCAGAACCACAGAAACATTTAAAGCAAAGGTGGCCACAGGTGGGATCTTTATTGCCAGCTGAAAGATCAGCGTGGTACAGAGAACATTTCTCCAAAATCACCTCTGCCACTTACTGTCAGTGTTGTGTGGGATGCTGCCTGTCAGCTGAACTGCTCTGCTGCTTGCTGATCCAGTGCTGTGTCCTGAGACAGCCCAAAAGGACCCTCACCGTCCCTGGGAGCTGCAAGAAGAGACGAGAGAGCTTCCAGCAGGGCCGTGCAGGAAGGGCAGGAGCCAAGGAGCCTGGCAGCACGTGCCACTTGCTGATACTCTCTGCTCCAGCCCTGACAGGGGATCCATTCCTTGGGGCAGAGGAGAAGGAAGCAGTAAGGAACTGCAGGGAGATGCTGTTCCACTACAGGAGTATTCTTTATGTACTAGAGCCTACAGGCTGAAATTTTAGATTGGCAGTCTGCTCAGGGTTAGCACTTGAGTAATTATTCCTTCTCATCCCAGATAGTAGTGTTGTATTTTACCTTTTCCATTCCTTATGGTCTTTCTTTGAAAGTGCTGCTTTCCCTAATGGCTTGAGAATAAATTGAATTCTTTCCCTGAATCATGTCACTGATGTTCATCCTCTGTTACTCATGTTCCTATTTAGGTCTTTAATCAATGGTGCAGAAGTCAGTCTGTCTGTCTTCTTTCTAATGCCCAATCTTTTTTCCTGCAGTTCCTTTTCACTCTTCTCCCTGCAGCTTCATGGCTTACTCTGTGTGTTCCTGCCTTCCCTGGCAGCTGCCCAACCATTCCCTGCAGAGCTTCCCTCCATTATTATTTGCAGTCCAGCTCTTGAGTTCCTTGTGGTTTGCCAGGGGGTGAGGGGGGCTGTGTTTGGGGTTTTTGTTTGTTTTGTTCCCAGGGTTTTGAGGACTCAAAACACACAGGCTGCTCTTGGGGGTTTATGAGTCATGGTTTTCACCTCATGCCTTTGAGTTCTATTTTTATTTCTTGTATTTGAGGTGCATTGAATGTGCTGTGTTTAGTGGGTGGTGCTTCCACAATCCACTGAACTTTTAAAATGCACATGTGATTATGTGCACTATTCCTGGCTTTCTGCAAATACATTTCTGCTTTGGTCTGTGCTACCAATTATTTAATATACCATGAAATGTTGCAGGAAAACCTGATGCAAGCATTTTGTGACTTCCTTGCTAATGTATTCATACTGAGGTGTATTAATCTGTTCTACAAGCACTACAAGCTTTCCAAGGTAATTTGGCTTTTAGATTTCTTTAGTTTTAAACATTTAAAAAGGAAGTTTTCCCAATTAGCTGATCTGAATATACAGTAAGAGGCTCTGATTTCTGTGCTGCTTTATCACCTTAGAAGATATTTCAGTTGCGCTTATGGTTATGAAATTTGTTCTTAACTACACACTGCAGTAAAAATTCAGCAAGATCTTGAATATCTGCTTTCATTTCTAAAGAACACAGCAATCTTTCTCAGTTTGATGTAGCTGAGTAGCTGGCCATTCCAATTTGTAATTACATAAGGTCACAGTATTCCACTGTGAATACTGAGGGAAAAATGCCTCTGCTAAGACTTGCTTTATTAAGGAAATAAGTAGTGTATATAGAAGGAGCTGTAGTCATGGAAGTGTGTAACCAGAAGCAAATTAATACCATTTCCTTTTTTAAATAAGATCTCAGTAAAAGAGGTGAGGTTGAAACATTGTTATTTGACCTGCTGAGTTTCTTTAAATTGGACTTAAAGGGTAATTGATCAGGAAGGTATAAAAAAAATCTTGTTTTCTCTGGAGTGTTTCTGAAGAGATGCTGATGAGTGAGGAGTCAACAAGACAACTCAAACCCTCATCCACAGGGAGCATGCAAGGCTAGATCAGGGTTATGTTCCCACTGGGTGTCAGGACACTTGAGTGTAAGGTCTTTTCTTTTGCTGTCTGAAGTCACCTTCTGAAATCTGAAGATCACCTTTGATTTTGCCAAACTCTGCTTGTGCTGCTATTTCTATATTCAGTCTTTATTGAATAAAAAACATAAAAATATTGGACATGGGTGTTAGTAGAGGGTAGGCACAGGCTGTCTGTAGTTAGGTAGTGCTAGAATAGTACTTTTTTTTTTGTTATGCAAACCTACTAAGTATAGCCCATTTACGAGCCTTGCAAAAATCACTTTTTCACAATCCATGCAACCTGTGCTTTCCTGGTCTGAGCCTTCCATGTAATATGCTTATTTGTGGAAGCTGCTCCACTTTCCACAGTAAAATGTATATATTTACAGGCTCACAGAGGAAGAGAATTTAAATAAGAGCACCCTTCATAGATATAAAAATTAAAAGTCACGCCCCTGTCATGGTGTTTAGTTGGTTTGTTTGATTTAACTCACTATGGGACAGCTTTGAGAAAACAGACTAGTGTGGTTGTCAGTGCAGATCAAGCAAGAGAGAGCTGTTTCCTGTATTCTGGAACAGTCTTTGAACTGGAAAGTCTTGAGGCTGTGAAAGCCCCTGGTATTACAGTGGTACCCATGGGCAGGTCTTGGCTGGAAGCTAGGTAAAATCAGTCTGGTGTGCTTCATACCCATTTTTTTTTTAGTTCATACTGAGATAAAGATTTTTTGGGTTTTTTTTTTTTTTTTACACTGGCATGAACAGAATTTGTAGTGTTGGTTCCTATACTTGTATAGATTATTGTTTTACATTAGATTTCTCATTAAAATTCTGTGCTTATAAAGACAGTTTGGAGTTAATTGTCTTGCACTTTCAGTGTGTAAAACAGTGCAAGAAAAAATCTTTTTTGTTTCATAAGAATTCAAAACATTGCAATAGTCTGTGTTTTTTTAATCATGGCTTCGCCATAAAAATTGTCTTATTAAATATTTCTTATAGTCAGTCATAAACTTCTGAGGAATAGTTCTCAGCTGCAAGTACTGTATCAATGCAGGACACAATAAATACATAAATATTTCTGAAAAAAAGTGAGTCTTTCTGAATTATAAATCTGCCTTCAGCACTTTCTCTACCTTCTCTTGTATGTGCACCCAAATTCAGCTTGTTAAGGACCACTGGCATATGAGAGCTTTCCTTTACAAGATTCTGTTTCAGTGGTTCCCTCCATAGAGAAGACTGGTATTATCTGGCCTTCTGAACCAGCAATTCTGTTTTCTGAAGCAGAAAATTAAGTTTTTTCTTCTTTACTGTGAAAAAGCCAGTGTGTGTCTCACATTCACGCTAGGCTGTCCTGACATACCAGGAGCTGCAAATGTGAAAATAGTGTGTCCAAGCACCTAGGACAGCAGAACATGATTTTCTAGCAGAATCTCTGTCAGATGCAGATTCTTATTCATACGAAGAGACCTTTCAATTGCTCCGGGAGTGCCAGGAGCTGTCCAAGGTAGAAGGTTAATTTATTTTCTCTGGCAGAAGCACCCATCCCCTTGCACTGGAATTCCTCCTCGCTGGGAGTACTTCATCTTCACAGACCTGACAATGGGTTTTTCAGATTATGCTGCTCTGGATGATCAGATTAACATTGTCTTAGTGCTATTGTTAGTGCTTCTCTAGGTCCTGAATCTCTACGGGGAGATCAGGAGCATTTATTAAAGCAGGGTAAAATATTGGGTCAATGCACAGTGATGTGGGCAGAGTAGTTTCTCCTGGGGTACTTCCTATAGCTGTACTGTCAACCTGCCCAGTAATGTAATTTATCTCTCCTGCTGAATGTTCTTCAGTTTCTCCTGTAATTTAGGTTGGAATAACAGGTAGAGAATAGTGCCTTGGACCTGGAATGTGGGCTGCCAGGTGTAGTGTGTGTCACATGAATGACACAGGTTACCTGAAAAACTTACTCCAGTGCATTCTGTCCTAGTTTGTTTTTCAAGAGGTGGCACAGCCCGTGGTCTTTCTTGTGTCTTACTTAGCTAAAGAAAATAAAAGTAACTGGAGTATTGATTGTATGGTATCTTTAACAAATATGACATTTACTTGTTAAATATTGAAGGAATTCTAATCTCTTTCTAAACACTAAGTACTTTGACTTCCTGCCATCTCCCTCTGCTCTCTTCCCCTCTCCAAAACAGGCCAAAGTTTAATTTTTTTATTGCACTCTATTCTCCTGTCTTGCTTCGAACTTACTGCTAACTGTAAGAGCATTTCCCTTGTTCTCCAGCCATCAGTGAATCACCAGTGTGCAGCCCTGCCACATCACATTAAGCTCATCAGTCTTTCTTTGTGCTTTTGTCTCATCTTATGAGGGATTTCATCTAAGGGTTTTGGTTTATATGTTGCTGTTCTTCAGCTGAAATAAGTTCTCTGTGGCTTTCTTCTCTTCTGTTGTTTGTGTGCATGTGAAAGAGGGTACCAAATAAACTTCATTATGGGAGAGTCAGAAAAATGAGCATGGTGATGATGAAATTTCCTGGTGCTTAGTTACAGTAGGAACAGTTAAGTCATCCCAGCAATGGTGGGGTGAATGTAAACTCTCACAAGGAACTATGGAGAGTAAACAGCTTCCTATAGAAAGGCAGAAAAGATGAAATTTGCCTTCCAAGGTGCTGACATATGGAGTAAAATAAAAATTGGTTGCAGTGGCAAAATCAGTTTTGCCTTAGCCTTTACATCAATTTTGAATGGCTTTACAGAAGTGAATTACATATGTTTTTTAATTACATCACTTGTATTGCTTTACATGTAAGTCTCAGGCCAAGTGACTTTCCCAAGATCATACATTAAAAAGCTGAGAGAAGAGTCTTAAATCGTACCTCATTTTCTGGACAACAAATAAGCTTTAGCACAAAATTCTGGTATAGAATAAAACATAGCTAAAATGTGTGTGTATTAAAAACCATAAAGTCATACCATATTTTAATTTTAGAATGTACCATAGATGTTGTTATTCTTTGTACAGTCTAATTTAACATGAAAATAAGTGGATGTGGCCAGAACACATGGACACAGACTCATTGGCTCCATTCATGTCCGGTCTCCCTCCTCCAACAGTATGAAACACAACAGAGTGAATAAAAGTGGTAGTTTTGCTACTGTGCTGCAGTGTTAGGACAAAAATAAATTTCTTTTGCTTTGGAGATGCCACGTGCCTTCTGAATATGATATTTAGTGATCCTGCAAAGATAGTGGAAAAAATGAAAGGGATGTCAAGAGAAAATCCATCTGTAGAGGAAAAATCAATGTTTTTAAATCATTTCAATTTCTCATTTTACAAACTTCATTACATCCAATTCTATTATAAAAATCCACTCTCTCAATATAGGAAATCATTGAAAGAAGAAAGTTCAACTGGATTAGATAATTAATTTATCTAAGTCTTAAAATGTTGCTGGTTTTTTCAATCAGATATAACAAAATTACGGAAGCTCATTTTATCAATCCAGATACAGTCTCGTACACAAAAGATTTATCCAAATAAGTAAATCTGGTCTGTACTTCTTATAAATTCATACTGAACTAATTCATCATCCCCAAAACACAGCAATTTACGTGTTAGCAGGAGTTCACAGAGATATAATATGCTGCCAGCGTGTTGTTGCTGTGTATTTAATAGCAGTCCTTGTTATGTCTGATATCCTGCTCTCCCGCACTGCAATGCCCACGGCTGTCCCGTGCACGTTCCAGGGCTCTGCTGCTGGAGGTGGCAGCGGCTCAGCCGGGCGTGCTGCTGCTCTGAAGGCTGGGACAGAGCCCGGGTGCCTCCTGCTGCTGGGACAGGCCTGGGGCAGGGCTGAGGCTGCAGGGCTGGGGTTCCATGGATGGGGTTCCATGGATGGGGCTCCCTCTGCACGCCCAGCCTGGGCTCTCACAGCCCTTCCTTGCACAGGACATCCTGGCAGGACTGCCTGCATCCTGGAGCCGTGTTGATGGACAGCAGCAGGCGCTGCTTCTTGGAACTTCCCTGCGTGTTGCTTATCTGTTGCGTCCTCACCCACCCGGCTAAGAGAGAAATAAAAAGGCTCCCTCAGAGATTCTGAACCAAAATACAAGTACAAATCTGATGGTTGCTGTGCTTCTGGGGAGAGCTAAACTTCAGAGATGAGAGTATTGAAAGCAGTGTCTCCAAAACTCAGAGACAGCAGTGCAGAAGTAGTAAGCAGTGACAGAGAGGTGGCTGAGGTCTTTAAAATACTTCTGATTGTCCTCTCTTTTACTGTGGTTCACAGGAGAGAGCTGGTTTCCTTGAGCCCCCTGTAACAAGAGATTGCAGTGCAATGGCTTCAGGAGTCCAGTGAATGATTCCTGGTTTTCAAGGAGAAATCTTGTTTACTAATCTCTGTCTAAAAGTCTTGTTTTCTTTTATGACACATGGTCTGCCATCTGTTCTCAGAGCACACAAGTTTAAGGATGGGAATTTTGAAAATATAACCTTATTCTAAACAAGGAAATACTATTGCTGTTGCCAACGCACAGATTGGAGGCGAAGCCTTTGGCCACTGCAGTTAAGGTTGTTGACTTCGTAGGCAGAGCCTGCTCTGTTTGCAGTCTAAGGTTTTGAGTGCTTTGTAAGCTCTTCCTATGTGCTGCTTTAATTCTTTAGCGTTTTGCTACTAATCCTTGTTTTATCCTCCCTTTAGGGTATCAGAATCTTTAGGCATTACAGTGGGCAATTAACACAGCTTGTCTAAACAGCTTGGCACTTGAGTAAAAAAGGTTGGAGTCTTACTGCCAGGGAGGCAGTGGGGGAATGATGACAATTAAGCTGATGCTGGTGGGTGGATCTTTCATTCATCTAAGGAGAGATAACTGCGAGGGAAAATCTGCCTAGAAGGGAAAAAGAGGTATGTTGAAGAAATATGGGGAGTTATCTCTCCCTGTGCCCCTTAGGTCAGACAAGTAGGAGGGCATGAGCAGGTTTGGATCATATTGATTTCACAGGACAAAGGAAAACCTTTCACTCAAGAAGCAAGGATGGAATTCAAGTAAATGTTGGACATGTATAAATAATAGAAATACTAAAAGCATTGCAAAGTGATCTGAGTGCTGTTCCAGCTCATCTGCTCCAGCAGGTTGGCCCATGAGAGTGTTTGTTATCCAGTGCTTGGGGATATGTCAGTCCTAGCACTGCCTTTTTCCTCGGTGACAAGCAAAATGTCCCTTGAGTCCCTTAAAGAGCATTCCAGTGAAAATGAAAAGTGAGCTTCCTTAGGAAGTGGTTGGTGGCTTTCAAAATCCTTACTGCATGCTGACAATGAACTGGTGGCCTCAAAGTGCTGAGTACGAGGTGGGCACATGTAGGAGGAACTCCATACAAAGAAACACCCCAGAGGCATTTCTGGAGGAAAGCAGCACTTCTGCCCCCTTGGGAAACGCTGCCTTAACAATGGAATTACAAACCAGACGTTTTCCACGTTTTGTAAATGTCACTTTTCCTTTTCTCCCCCATTCCCCTGTGCTCAAAGGGGCACACTTTCACTCCTGCAGCAGCATTCCCAGCAGCAGCACAGAGGAGAGCCAGGATGGCCACTGGTACCCACACAGTGTTCTCCCAGCCCACAGGCTCCACACTCCAGGTGAAGGTGCCAAAGAGGGAGTGGGCCCAGCTGGGAAGCCCAAGGAGACTGCTGTGGGCAGGGCAGTGGGAAGGTGGAGCTGTGCCCAGGTGGCACAACAGCTGGAATTGTTAGACGTCCTGGGACAGGGGCGGAGGAGACTGGCACTGTGAAGTTTTGTCTCCATTAGATACCCAACTCCAGGGAATTATAACAGAGTTTGGCTTGTGACTGGATTTCAAAAAAACCAAACTCCTGTTTTGATCACAGATGGAACCCATTTTATTGTGAGATCCATATCTGGGAATATCTAATGCAGGCAGTGCCTTACATACAAGCTAAAAAAGCAAAATCGAATAGAGAAGGCCTGGGACAAGAGGAGCGAACACAGAACAGTTTGGCAGGTTTGAGTCTTGAATTTCATTCCAGTGACAGGGTTGTCTATACTCTGTTTATTTTTAGCCAAGATTATGAGTTTAATTCACAGTAACAGCTTCAGATGGAATCTCCAGGATGGATACAGTCGCTGGAATGTTAGTACATTTGGATATGCTGTATTCATTCCAGAGCCCTGAGACAAGAGGTTCTTCCGGGGGGGAAATAAGGAAGAGTAGGTGAAGGACAGGATGCTGGGGGAAGTGAAGCATCTTAGTCATTCTTGTTAACATAACAACTACTTGTCTTGAAATTATATTGGCTTGTGTAATGCTTGCAGCTAGACAGAAATGATTTCAGTGATGATACAGCTCATCCTGAGCCAAAAAGTTGTCTCATTTCCCTTTCTTTTTACAGTATAATAGGTATGGATATCCTGTTCAAACTTTTCAAAGGTTTGCAGACATAATTATTCTGTGCTTATTTTTAACTGCTGGGGGCTTAAGTTCCAGTTTGCTTTCTGGCTGACCAGATGTAGTTGCTATACTTTTGCCATTAAGATGCAGCCATTTTTTTCCCTGTCAGAATAATTCAAAGGCAGAAAATTGAGGCTGAGTGTCTGAGATGCTGCACCTTTATAAAGTGAAACATTCATGTACTTCTGTGTACTTGCTATGAAATCTAACAACTTCAGTTTATCTGTAACTAAATATTATGCAATTATATAAATACATTTAACTATAAATATATCTGTATATTTAATTATATTTAAAATAATTGCCTTGATTTTTTATTCATGTTTTATGAATGTGTTATAACAGCCACTACTAATGCATGTTGTAATACATAATAGGTAAATTATATAATTATATCAATAGATAAATAAGAGAGGGTTATTTTTATGTCAGCCAAGGGCAAAGTTCCCCCAAGCACTAAGGTGGCCACATTAAAGGCAGATGGTTTGCAGCGTGTGCTTGGGCTCTGTCTCTCTGTGTTTACTATTTCTGTATGAAGTCTGTGGCACCTCTATAACCCACACAGAATCACAGAATGTTGAGCGGTTGGAGTGGACCTCGAAGACCATTTTGTCCAACACGTGCCACTGTCCCAGGCTGCTCCAAGGCCCACCCAGCCTGGCCTTGGACACTTTTAGGGATCAAGGGGCATCACGGTCTC
The DNA here is from genome assembly GCA_013400635.1 of Hypocryptadius cinnamomeus. Lineage (NCBI taxonomy): Eukaryota > Metazoa > Chordata > Aves > Passeriformes > Zosteropidae > Hypocryptadius > Hypocryptadius cinnamomeus. Next base: position 48,013 of record VYZP01059343.1, read on the forward strand.
CCTGGGCACCCTGTGCCAGGGCCTCACCACCCACTCACTCTCACAGTGAAGAATTCCTTCCCCCTATCTAACCTACATTTCCCCTCTGAATTTGTACCCAAGATGTAAAGTAGCAGAGCTCTACTCCTCTCTTTTCTGTCCTCAACTTGCTCCTAAGTGCAGATGAGCTAAATATAAATTGTGCAATATGCACCCAGGTGTTCTCTTAGAGAAACCAATGCAAACCTTCCTGACAGCAAGCTGCACTGGTTGTTTTATTTACTTATTTTCATTTGAGTTTCTAAGGACCACACCTGCAGCAAGCTGCAAAGCCCCAACCCTCAGTGATGTCTGAGAGGACTAGACTGGATTTGTAGAGGGGATGCAAGGCAGAAAAGAGCCTTCTGCTGTTTTGTCCTCTTTGGAAAGCCTTTACTCCAGGGAGATTCTGCTTTCCTGGAGAAATCATTGCTTTAAATGACTCTTCCTCCACTAGAGAAGCTAAAAACCCACCAGGAAAGTTTCTCCCATTCCCTCAGCCCTGCTGGCTGGTTGAGAATGGTACAAAGTGTGGGAGTAATATCCTATCCTATTTCCATCCAGTGAGGGAGCTCTGGGAACAAAGCAGCCAGAGGCTTGGAGCACCAGCTCCTTTAACCCTCCACCCATGGAAAGAGCAGTGCCTGACCCACAGATCCTGAGCTGTGGGGTCGTGGCAACTGCTCAAGTTCATGTGTTGCCTTCTATGAAGGAAACTGAAAACTGCAGCAGAAAAGCCAATGGCTCTGAAATGACCAGGCTGATAAAAGATTTGAGGATTGAGAGGGAACATCATCCTGCACAGGGCATCTCTGTGGTCTCCAGCCTGCCTTAACACAGTCATTTTCACCATCAGGAAGTATAATGTGAATATTTCCTATCCTGTAAAAACCTCCTTAAAACTGTTAGATCCACCTCTTGCAGTGCAAACTTTCATCTTAACTGCTGCTTTTAGGCTGGAGCCAAAAATTAGTTGCTCAGCTTCCAGTTCCTTGGACCATAGCAGCACATTCCTCCTGAGGAGAGACATCAGGAGCTTTAAAGTATTTTCATGGTTTGTTTGCCATTTCTGCTTTGGGTGTATTTTTTCTTTATGCCAAAATAGTTTGCAGTGAGTTGTGGTTTATTATTTGAAAGGTGGTATTTTTCAGTGCAGCAACACTACTTCCAGTGCACAACACAAAATCCATGGCTTTTTAATTAACACTGCCTGTGCATTTTCTTCCATTTAAGAAGTGGTTGTGCAAAAACCAAGCCCACTGATCACCTTGGGGAGTGAGAAAGAGTGATCTGCTTGATCTTTAACTATTATTTAATTACTCTACTCATATGCTAAATTGCCTCTACTGGACAATATCAGATGGGTGCTTTTGTTCTGCTCTCTTCCCAGCCCCCCAGGGGCATTAGGGGGTTCATTACCTGTTGTAACCTGGCAGAGCTCCCTCCGTGTTCCAGGCAGGGCCCGTGGGATGCAGAGGATTCTGTGGGGGAGGACAGGAGGGGGGAGCCCAGCAGAGGCTGGGGGAGTCCCCGGGTGTCCGAGAGCTGCTGGCAGGGAGCGGGGGGTGAGTGCTGCTTTCCCGGCTGCTGGGATGCAGGGTTGTGAGGCAGGAACAGGCACCACCCCTCGCTGCAGCCACAGCTGAGGCATAGGGGTTTATTTATCTCATTTCCTGAGCCTAACATACTGGCAAGTCCCCAGAGTTCAACTGGGAGCAACACACAAGGGATAAGTAATATCTGGAAACAAAAACAGGTTCTGCATAGAATTTTATTATCTACTGCTGATAGAGACTTTTTTTTTTTTGTGGTCAGAAAGAAAACTTTTAAAGGCTCATGAAAGAACTTTCTAATCAGCATACTTTTCTCAAATGCTCCAGCTGAAGACTCACAGAGAATAAAGGACACAAACCTTTCAGAGATCACTGCAGGACTTTTAAAAAACCATGTCAAGCTGCTTAGTTGTGTTCTTTAGTAGAGGTGCAGCTATAGAGCTTCCCTAGTGGTACCAGGCTATGCTGGGAGAAAAAGCACAGTGGCTGTTTATTTAAAAAAAAAAAAAAAAACAACTCAACAACTTTGGGATTTGTGGAAATGATGCAGACCTGTCCTCTCAAACTAATGGGCTTCAGCAAGGGGACTTCTCTTTCTAGTGCTCTAGTGAAAATTTTTAATAAAAAATTGCCTTCAGTCATCCATCACACTTTGCTCCATGATGTGGTCATGGGGAGAGGCCAAGGCAGGCTAATGAAATAATCCCAGCTGCTGAGGTGAGGAGGCTGCAGCTCTGCCAGGCTGAGAGCAGCTGAGGGCACAGTGTGAGGGGATGTGCTGGTGAGGGGCAGGCAGAAACTGGGGGAGAAGTTATGCTCTGCAAGCTGGGCTAGCAGGGAATAAGGAGACTGCAGGAAGAATGAGGAGCTGCTTGGAATAACACTTACTGAGCAGTTCATCCTCCTTCAGAATTCTCCCTCGTGGCAGGGAAGTGGTGGTTCCCTGCTTCCCAGTCTGGCTGAAGGGTGATGAGCTGGGCTTTTTACAGCTCCAGGACTTCTTACCCTCTGCCTCCTTAGCCAGGAATAAACTTTTTCACTTGGGATTGAATTTGACCCAAGATAAATTTAGTCAAGATTTGATTATTGCTCTTTTGGCTCTTCTCAACAGCCTGCAGTGGGTTTTAAATTCCTTGTTCATTTACAGGGTGGTTTTTGTGTAATAAATTGCTGTGTTGAGATCAAACTGGCTACTGAGCATGGCCAGGAAAGGAGCACAGACTGGCAGTGCAGGAGGGAGCCTGAAATGAAGCAGTAAAATGTGCTTTAGTGATACTGATGCTGGAAAACCTCTCCTGTAGAGCAGCTAATGGAGCACACACAGTGTGCTGGAAGGAAGGCTGGTGCTTCTGTGAGCACACCTGGCAGACCTTGAACTTCAGACACTGAAAAAATCCCACAACACTGATGGCAGCTTCTCAGGAGTGTACATGCTTTTTTATTAATAACGTGGTACCAAGGCATTAGTTACAAATGCTTGACATCAAGGTGACCAGGATCAAAGGTGTAACCTGGGGACAGGAGGGTTTCAGGACAGTCACACCCCCAAAGCAGCTCACAGGGCTGTGCCAGCTTACCTGCTGCCTCTGGAGCCCTGGGAGGAGCAGCAAAGCCAGGGGACATTACTGACATCTTGCTGCAAACATGCTGGAGGGAACTGGAGTTGGAAGAAGGTGATTTTTTTCCAAACTTCTCCTTTTGTTCCTTTTAACTGATTGCAAGGTTAGGGAAGGTGGAAGAATGATCTGTAGGATTTTTAATTCATGATCACTATAGTTACACAGGGTTTTATAACAGCCTAGAAATTGCCCTGCCCCAGCGTCCTGAGCTTACAAACAGCAGCCCCAAGAGGAAAGGCACAGATTGGGGTTATTCATGCTGCCCAAACCGGGCTAGGTCAGGCACTGCTGTGCAAGCATGGTAATAAATGACCTGGAACAGAGGCCCAGAATGTGGAGCCATCCCAAAATGGCAGTCAGTGACACACAGGAAGCGCTGGCTTTTGAGGGAGCCCTTCCACCTTAGCAAATGTAGAATGCCATGCTGAAGGATCTACGGAATGGCCAAGCAAAGACATCTTGAGAAACAAATGTAGTCTGGGAAGAATTCATGACATGGCAAAAAGGCAAGTTAGATCCTTCTAAAAAAATTAATCCAAGTGGATTTCAGATTCAAAAGTATTTAGAAAAAACTAGTTTTTCTTAAGTACATTGCAGAGGTCTGGACTAGCAGAATTTACCTTCATGACACACTTTGAGTGCAGCCATTCAGTACTCACCAGCAGAGTCCTGCACTTAGGAAGTCTGTCAGAAGTAACTTAATTCCCTACAGTTTCTTTGGAAAAGTGTCCCCATTCCTAAGATTCAAGATACGTGCATTTCACACACTGGTCTCAGAATAATGATTTATTTCAAAGTTCTTCTTTCGTGCAGTAATTAGGAAAGTTTTTTATTGTTAATGTCTGATTTATCTGAACTGCCAAATACAACAGCCAACAGATTTATTGGGGCTCACAGAACAGGGAGAAGAACACAGATTTTTGTTCATGTTTCCAAAGGCCTTCTAAAGAGCTGTCACCCCTGCTGGCTTGCAGGCAGTGCTTTCTTTACTACATTGTTACATCCGTGTTGCTCCAACACTTTGTGTTTCATCAAACATTTTCAAGCTTACATTTCCAAGGCATGGTCTTGGCCAAGGACAGGTCTTTGGATGCTGCAGTCTGGACCCAGGTTTAGGGCCCAGATTCTGGGCTCAGCTGGGCAGCCCAGCTGACCTGGTCACGGGGTGACGATGCCCATGGGGGACCTGGCCCAGCAGCACAGTCAGAAATCCTGTGTGTCACACAACAGACCCACTGCAGTGGGGCCACTCTCACCCCTGCTGAGGGAGCTCCTAAGGCCTGGTGACTGCAGGCTGCCTTTGGACCCCTGGCACATTGCTCCTTCCCAACTGCAGCATGGGCCCAGCTGTGCAGAGACTCCAGAGCTTGTCACTGCAGGATAATCAGTATTATTTTCAACTGTGTGCTTCTAACTAATCCAACAGCATTTTCAAATAATTTAAGCAAGTGTTATCTTACAGATTTAGAGCAAAACGTTGACATACATAGCTATTAAGTGAGTGGGGGAAAAGATGAAAAATCACGGGAAATTCAAGATAGGAAAACATAGTGGCAAAATATTAGACTACTTCTCTGCCTCTGAATTCACTCATGACTTGCACAGGATGGATTCTCTTCTTTGCAGAACCTTTTCTGACAGCAGCATAGATTTCTTCTGGCTTCTCTCGTTTAATCAGGGGCTTCTTCTCTGGAGCCTTCATTCTCCACATCACAACGGGATGTCGTGGGCCAGTAGGACTCTGAATCTTGATAATCTTTGTGGATGCAATATAGGACATCTTCACTGTCTGCACCACAGAATTCATTAAGTTTTTGGCAGCCTGAATTAGTGAAGTGACGCTGTCCAGCTGCAATAGGAAACAGAAACACCAGCCTAGAAGTCAGTGTGCTTTTAACCACAGGAGGTACAGGAATAAACTCCAGTTAAAAAGTAAGACTACCAGAGACTAAACCATAATTCCCACATTTTCCTTTTGTGTGTTTGATCACTGTGCTCATGCTCTGCTGCTCAGATTTATTGTGATGTATGGAAATTCATGCTGGTGGGATATATAAATGCCTTGGAAGATAATGCTAAATGTTTTTTTTCTTTAACAGGAATTCATGATGCTTGTCTGGAGGGTCCTATTGCAATTACTACTGATGGGTAATGAAACCAACTTGAAGAAAAGCTGTGAAAATGTGACCCCTTGCTTCCTTTGTTTCAGCACTAGGTAAAGCCTCCAGCTGCTCCTGTCCCATTCCAGGCTCCCACAGGTGCTCAGGAGCAGTGCTGGGATACCCTGAAGTGTCTGGCTCTGGCTCTGTCAAAGCTGCTCAACCTGTTCTCAGCAGCCATGATTTGTATGGGATATTAAAAGTGGGATAACCCACAGAAATCCCAATGACTGTGTGGCCTCTCCAGCTGCTTGGAGAGTGCCACCCAGGGGCAAAATGCAGAACAAAGCCCATCACCTTCCCCAGCATCCAGCACAGCCATACCAGTGCCACAGCAGGGATGTCTTCTGTCACTGCTCATGGACAGGAAACAGGAGCACTGAGGAAGCCCTCCAAGGCTGTGATGGAGAAATAGTAAGAATATTCTTCAAAACGGGAGAGCCTTCACACTTCACCTTCTAAACATCCCCTCTGCTGAAACATTTGTGTAAAAGCACTGAAGCCAGTTCTCTGAAGGGCTGTCTGTAGGTTTAGTGGCAGAGTGATCCTGTACTTTGCCATCCAGTCCAACCCCAGAGCCTTGAGCAAGGTACAGATTTACAAATGGGGTTATTAGGAGTGGTTTGAGGACTTCTCCCTTTGCCAGATCAAACAAATTGATCAGGTGAGAGAGGTGTGTTATTATTGTTTGTCTTCATTCTGATCGTGTAACACAAATACAAATAAGGCAAAAATAATTCAGCCAAGAGGCTAGATTTAGTTGCAATCTGGAAACACCTCTGAACTGCCAAAAAAATCTTCCAGTTAATACAACACACACTGCTGCTCTCTGGAAATGAAGAAAAAAAAAAAAAAATTAGGGTATCTGGTTGAATGCACACATATGTGCGAAGGCAAAGTGAAATTATCTCAATTCCCCAAGAAAAGGTGTAAAACCTACCAGATGGCCTGTAAAGTTCATTCCAAGCTGCAGCATGTGAACTTTCTAGAAAGGGCTGCCAGTCTCTAGCAGCCACGTGGTGTTTGCAGGGCACTGCTGCCATCAGAGGGTAGGTGGGTGAGTTTAGGGACTGGGATGTATGAATTGAATCACAGCTGGGCTGCACAGCCCCTCAGCAGCCTTGGCCCTGCAGCACAGCTGCTGTCCCACACTTTGATGTGAAACAAACCATTTCCCAAAGCTGCAGGCTGTGGGGAAGGTTTTGCTCAGAGTTCCTGGCCCACACTCCCAACACCTCTGCCATGCACCCCTTTGCCAGGAGGCTGCCCTGAGGGGCAGCCCTAGCTTAGGGGCAGATGGAGGGAGGCCCTGGCCATACCTCACTGCTGGATGCTGTCACACAGTGTTTTCTGGAGCAGGAGGAGACACAGCTTCATAGGAACTTCTTTCTTTCATGCTGAGGACTGGTTATACACAGACACACCTCTGCATGCACACACACACACACACACATGAAATTTCAATAATCTGTTGCTATCTAGAACAGCTGACAACACCATAATCCTGACAGCTTCTTGAAAGTTTTGATTAACTTTTTTTTCCCCCTACCCTAGCAGTCCATTTTCCAGCAGTGGCATAGTAACACTGCTATGAAGCTGCTGGGACAAAAAAAAAACATGGTCTTGGTTCTGTGGCAGATGGTAATGGGCTTCAGAGGGAGCTTCTTCCCTGAAGTCTCCTAGTGACTGCAATGTGTGTAACTGCTCCACCATTTTAAAGTTGCTGAGTGATAGAGTCATGTGAGGAGGGGTGCCAGGTTGGGCAGCAAATAAATTCTTGTCTGCATGGCAGAGAAAAGGCTTCTTGAAGAAACTGGTAGAATCCAGGCAGGATGCTACAAAACTTCAGCTGTTCTTTATTGTGACTTCAGTGTGTGTAGGGTGGAACATGGAGAATGCTGAGGTGAGCACTAGAACTTAGCTGGCCTTTCCTCTTCTGTGGAAACTGAACAGTTACCTCCTCCTCCTCCTGCCCCCTGTGGCTTCTTCCACAAATGGGCTGTGGAACAGTCTAGGGCTCCTTCACCCCACCACTGGGATCAAGAAAACTGCATTTTTATTGTTTTCTAAACTATAATCATAGGTATCTACTATAAGCAGCAAAAAAACTTCAGGGTTGCCTAGTTTTGATGAGGCTGTAACTGAACCCAGTATGCAGCCTGTAGTCTGACACAGGCTCTGGGAGGGGACACCTGTCAACTCCAGCATTTTAAATGCTGCAGAGCCAGAGCCTGACTCCAAGCCACACTGCAGAGCTGTTCCAAGTGGCAGAATTCCCCTGCCCCTTGCCACACCAGAGGAACTGAGCCTCTGCCATAGCATTAAAACTCTACAGAAGATGCCCTGAGCCACAAAGAGCCGTGCAGGTAACCTGACCCCACGCTGAGAGAAACAGCTCTGTGTCCCCTGCTGCAAGGCAGTGACCTAGAGCCTACCAAGGATGTTTGACCTGGGGTTTTGCTGCATTACCTGGGCCTGGGCTAAGTCAGAACAGGCACTGAGGTGCAGGGACACTCAGGAAATGCTGCCCTTTAGGCTGTCTGCCCACAGCAGTGGCTGTGTCCTTGCGTCTGTTTACCTGTCCCTTCACCTTTCTGATGCATCTCACATTTCCCTTCTAAAGAGGAAGGTTGAGTTGGGGTGGGGTATTAACTGCATTCAGAATTTTGGAGAAGCTTTTAGATGTTCTTATATGTGTACTACAGATGGTAACAATCAGGCCATACATTTCATTTCCCTTTTTTTTGGCTTTAGAGAGCAGTTGTTTTTCTACCTCAATGCCAGTAAGACTGTACAGTTTGGTGGAAATCTGTTCTATAAAACCGATGTACTCAAGAACTGTCTTCACTTGGATGATTTTATCTCAGATATTCAGCAGGCTCTTCAAGGTCTCATATCCAGGAAAACTGAAGAAATGAAACCTGGCATAAATGAAAGCCTGATAAAATATTCATTGAGCATTTAAGTCCATTTCACTTAGAGAGATGTAGCTGCAAACTCTTCAACGCACAGCAAGCGGTACATAAAGATTCACGGGTAAAACAAACAAATCAACCAACCTCAAACTAAAACCTGTTTTATTTTTGCCTAACTTCACTTTTGCTCTTTCAGCATTTTCCATGGAGATGCAACATCCCAGTCTTCAGATTTTACAGGTCTGACTGTGTAAGTTAAGACAATAATTCATTAAAGGCTTTAGGAAAAACATCCCTTGCCATTTCTCTCCTCAACTGTCCTGTGAGCAATAGTACTTGGCTGCCATTGCAAAAGGAATTCAGAATTATTCTGACCACTGTAATTTCACACTGGGATGAAACACACATGATACAGAGCAGATAGTATTTTTTAAGAAAAAAAACCCCACCCCAAATCAGGCTGGCAGCACTCATGCTGAAATCCACTCTCCCTTCTCCAGCACTTTTATTTCTCCTCTGTACTAAGTCCTGAGAGGAAGAAAGCAAACTTTCCTCTGAATAACAAAGCTGAAGGAAAGGGTTAGTCAAGAACTGAATTTTGAAACTTTTTTTTCAGTTTGCTTACATGCATTGTATTTTTCTCATTTTGGTCAAGTAATTTCATGTCTTGGCAGTAGTGGCAATCCATTGCTATGAAATGCTGAACATTATAATAACTGATATGGGCAGTTATTTTTAATATTCATAATAACAAAGAGAATCATGACTTAGAAACTGAAGAAACCCTTTTGCTGTCAAAGTATTTTCTGTTCAGTGCAGTAAGAAATGCTTTCATTGCCCCATGTCAGCAGTAGTTGTAACTGTGCAGCAGTGAAATACAAACCCTGCTTACTGCAGGGCATGCAGACAGGCCAGGCTCCCTCCTGCTCCCGTTGTTGCTGTGATGTGCAGGTGCTGTCCCTCTGCCCTTAGGCAGGGACAGACACTTTGTGCCTTGGGGACAAAGCTGTGCAGGCCTGCAGAACTGCATCCCAAAGTGTTCTGTAACCTGGAGTGCCTGCAGCCCCAGCTGGGACACCTGGACTGCTCTGCTGGGGGTGTTCCTGGGGTTCTGCAGGGAACTGTAAGGTTTTGCTGTTTGAGAACAGATGTATTAGTTGGCCATTTACAGTATCCCAAGTGGTATTTACAGTTCACCCAGATTCAGGTTTTCCATACAGGTGGAAGCTGAGAACTGAACACCAAATACAAACTTTTTAATCAGTGTTTGAAGTCTGAACTTAAAATTCTTTCGGAAACAAGGTCAGTTATTAAAAATGGATTTTAATTGAAACACCAGGTTCATTATGTAAATTCCTAGAAGCAGATTTCCTTTGGTACACTATACCAAGAGACTAAGACTGAATTTTTATTTCTTTGTCAGCTACATCTGAAAGTAACGTGAGTTCTGCATTTTTGTGGAGAGCAGAGAGTGTCTGAGTACTGCTGCATTTCACATAAGGAGTCCTTACTATATTGTGCTTTTGATTTTAATCCTACTTTTTTACTAGGTGTAGCTAATTGCTGGTTTGAATTATTTTACGGTTCTTTCACTAAGGTTGCTATATAAAATAGTCATTTAGCCCTTAAGATTAAAAGTAGCAGAACAACCCAAAAAGAGTGAAATCTCCATTGTTGAAGGCACTGGAGTTTTTACTTGGCCTTGGCCAGGATTTTAACACCACTTACTTGCCTGCTTTTCTGAGCCTCCCCTTTTTTCCCACTCAAAGTAGTGTTAATTTCTTTTTAGTGGAAATGCTGATCATGGTCTAACAGTGGCACCAGAAGATGGGTGTCCAAGAAAGGCACAGCAAAGCTGGAACTGGAAGCACTTGGTTACTTGCCATGTACGCTCATGCAGCTGACAGATGACACACAGAACCCGTCACAGATTCAACCCCAGTACAGCTTAGATGGGAAATGAGCCAAAGGGAGCCTTGCCATTGTGATTCTTTTCTCTGGGAACTGTTCCCTCAGTGTTTTGCTCATTTCTGCTTTGCCATGCTCTCACTCTGGGATACTGGAGAGGTTTCATCCCCATGGATGTGGCCTAAGGAAAACAGCTTCACTGCTTGAGTTTCTTTTCAAGGAACTGAGTTTTCCTAGAAACATGGCTGTTCCATTGGTTATCTATGTTTGTGTGTCCATCCAGTGATTGCATTTAACACCTCAGGGGTGTCTGGGGTCTATTCCATGTTTTACCCATTTTTCAGGTGGGGAAATTGAATCTAATGGACTGAAAACTAACCATTACCAGAGTCTGCTTCAGGCTAAGCAGGATTCAAAGAACTGAAACTGAGTTCTATAATTAGGCCAGGCCTGTGTCCAAGTTAAATGATAAACAACTTACATTAAGGGCTGCAAAATCGTTCCTGTGCAACACCACAATGGAGCAGATGCTTAGCCAGGCAGATAGCTCAGTCCCTCCCCAATACTGCTGCTTTCACTTCCACAGAGGATTTTAAAAGTCTGGTTTTTAAAAAAACAGGCCCTTGAGAAAAAGAACAGTGGCTTAATATAAATCCTTTCCTTACTGTTGAGGAAGAAATTGTTTGTTGCAATAATATTTTACATACACTGAGGCTAAGAACTATAGGACACATCCTGATTTTGCTAATTGCCAGAGTAATTATTAGTAGGAAAAGTTAGCTGTCCTTTAGTGTACATTACCAGAAATATTTCCTACTGCTTTAAATTAGTTTTTCTCAGTAGATGCAGTTTAGAATGCAGTAGTAACTGAGCTCTCTGTAAGTGATTGAGAGGAAAATCTATCCCTTGCTTTGCTTCCAGGCAAATTCCAGGCCAGGATTTCTATATCCACACACC
>VYZP01059344.1:0-20793 GCA_013400635.1 Hypocryptadius cinnamomeus
GAAGGAAGGAAGGAAGGGGATCCCTTCTGTACTGGATGGTCTGTGCCCAGTGCTTTAGAAATAGGGGGGTCATTGCAAACTCCAGTTGGCTTCAGATGCTCAGCCCTGTCAAAGCAAAGGTGTTTTTGAAGGGGATCTGCTGTGGAGGGTGGCTGCCAGGTGATGTGCATTGGAGAGTTCAGCCAGAACTTCCTAGAGAGTATCTGAAAATGCTGTGGAACCACATAGCTCTGTACAGTGCCTGTCCCAATATAATTTTTATATATATTGTTTTGTTTTGTTTTGTTTTTTGTTTTTGTGCTGCTCATCTGTATTCAATTAGGATTTGCATACTGGGGACATCAAATCCTGTGCCCTATCCTTTTCAGGGCTCTATTCTGGCTGAGCTAGAGAAAAAAAGGGAGAAAATCACATTGTGGATGCAAGGACAATAAACATCCTGGAGAAAATCTTCCAATCTCTGCTGGCAATCAGCTTCTGTGCTGGAGCAGAAGGGATTAGATCCCTCAGAGAAAGATAAACTTCTTCTATCTGACTTGGTGGAGAAAACTCTCACTTTACAGATAAATCTCCCTGTGTGCCATCTTCAGGGCTGTTTATCCTCTATGCATCTCCCAGGCTAATTACAGGCTGTGGCTTTCTTTGTGTGCAGTGTCCTGCAGTTTTGAGCATTGTGCTCTTGGGATTTATGTGCCATGAAAATCAGGGACTCAGGAGAAGTCTGCAAATGCAGAATATGCAATAAATACCTCATGGGTGTCCATCCTTCTTTCTGTGGATCTCTTTCACCTCCCCAAACTGAATCATTCCCATCTTTTCTCTCTCCCCCTCAGCAAGGACATCTATTTTAATTCAGGATTTTGTCTTTTCATCTCTTCAACCCTCAAGTCTCTGCTACTGAAGCAGCATCGTGGTTGTCCAGGTCCCACCAGTAAGCCTGGTGTGCCCCTGCAGTTCTCACCCACAGCCAGACTCTGATATAATGTATGGATTGAACCTAAGCAAAATATTGATTTCAGTGGTGTTTCTCATGATTTACATTTGTGTAACAAAAATATTTCTGCTACAAATATCCATTTTCTCTCCAATTTAATGGAAATATGATTCTGGGAATAATTCTGCTTGGCTTGTAAAACTGGCTGCACTGGGGACTGAGTTTACCAAGTAAAAAAATTCATGACTTTGCATAGTCCAGACTACAAATTATTCTTTGGCAATAGGAACCTCTTACTTTCCTGTGGCAAACTTTTCCAAAAGGAGTCCATTCAGTCATGTTGTCACACCTTACACAGTTATTAATGAGCTCAGGGATGGGGACACAGTAGAGGGGTAATACACTAATGATCCTTTATTGATTTAATTACAAACCTGCAGGTGTCATGGGATTTAAAATTGCATTTCAGGACAAAATGAATTATTTTTGTAAGGAATCAGCAGCTGTCTGCAATTTCAAACCATGGTATCCAAACAGGTGCTTTAGTAGGAGCCTTTAAAGTAATTTCCTTTGCTTGTGCAAAGCCTCTACTACTTTGCTCTTAGTATTTCTCCCCATTATATTTTACTGCCTTCTTTCCTTTTTATGACCCCATTTTTATTTACAGTACAGCCCTTAATTTAGTAGTGCTGACACAGTTACATTTGCAGCAATAGCTTAATTACCATATATTCATGAATAGGGTGGTTAGGGATAGTAGCTACAAAAGATGACAGATTCATTTGCATTATTATCATTAGCATGCTGCACAAACGAGTTTATGTTTGGGAAGGAACTGTTTTATGGAGCTGTATTGATTCCATAAGAACCCAAATCTGGAGGAGAAGAGTGAGCTGCCACTAGCACCACACTGGCCTGGAACCTCTGCAAATTGCTCTGTGATGATGCTGACAGATGGTATCCAATGCCATTTTCCTACTCAGCAGAAAATGGAAAAATATAATAAAGACACGACAGAGATTAGAGTCTTTATCAATGAGACTTGAAATCTAGTGCACCATATGCTTGGTATAAAAAGAAACATTCATCTGAAAAAATTAAAGCAGAGCATGGGCTGAATTTATCTGTTACTCTTTGTAGACTCCGTGGTTAGGTTTTAATCCCTGATTTTAAACGGAAGTGTAACTGCAGTGAGTGATAACGTGGTGCTCCAACATCTTCCGTGCTCTCTAGTAGCAAATCCTCCCCTCACTGCTCTCACAATGAGACTCTGTCTGTGCTGAGGTGATTTTGTCAGCAGGAAATGGGCTGGAGCTCCCAGACCTGCTCCCCGCCCCATTTGTTGGTGGCAGATCTGAGCCAGTGCCCGGGGCAGGGGGATCTGAGCCAGCAGAGCCTGACCTTTCCTCTGGCAAAGGCCAGGAGATGCATCCTCACACATCCACAGCCAAGGCTGGTGCTTCTGCCAGGATTTTTGTGGCTGCTCTTTGCTGGGTGTTCCTTAGATGCTGGATGCTTGAAATGTGGGCTCACAAACTCTGTTGATAAATTCATCCCTTCAGTGGCATGCAGGGATAGCCACCATTCCTGGTCAAATGCCAGAGGCCACTTCAGGTGTGTGGGAAATTCTGGGCCACCTCTGACTGCACATGATCCATCCCTGGGCACAGGTTCATGCACAAAGACAGAGGCACAGAGCTCAAACCATTGATACTCAGGTGAGTACAGAAAAGTCCTGAGTACAGGACACTCAGTGAGTACAGGACAGTGCTGAGTACAGGACAGTGCTGAGTACAGGATACTCAGTGAGTACAGGAAAGCCCTGAGTACAGGATACTCAGGTGAGTACAGGAAAGTGTTGAGTACAGGATACTCAGTGAGTACAGGAGAGTACTGAGTACAGGATACTGAGTGAGTACAGGAAAGTACTGAGTACAGATTACTCAGAGAGTACAGGACAATGCTGAGTACAGGACAGTCCTGGGTACAGGACACTCAGGTGAGTGCAGGAAAGTGTTGAGTACAGGATACTCAGTGAGTACAGTAAAGCACTGAGTACAGGACACTCAGTGAGTACAGGACAGTGCTGAGTACAGGACAGTGCTGAGTACAGGATACTCAGTGAGTACAGGAAAGCACTGAGTACAGGATACTCAGGTGAGTACAGGAAAGTGTTGAGTACAGGATACTCAGTGAGTACAGGAGAGTACTGAGTACAGGATACTGAGTGAGTACAGGAAAGTACTGAGTACAGATTACTCAGAGAGTACAGGACAATGCTGAGTACAGGACAGTCCTGGGTACAGGACACTCAGGTGAGTGCAGGAAAGTGTTGAGTACAGGATACTCAGTGAGTACAGTAAAGCACTGAGTACAGGATACTCAGTGAGTACAGGACAGTGCTGAGTACAGGATACCCAGTGAGTACAGAAAAGCACTGAGTACAGAAAAGCACTGAGTACAGGATACTCAGTGAGTACAGGAAAGTCCTGAGTACAGGATACTCAGTGAGTACAGGATACTCAGGTGAGTTCAGGACACTCAGGTGAGTACAGGAAAGCACTGAGTTCAGGATACTCAGGTGAGTTCAGGATACTCAGGTGAGTACAGGGAAGCACTGAGTACAGGATACTCAGGTGAGTGCCTGATGCTTGGCACAGGAAGAGTCCCACTGGAGTTGTTGCACTTGCTGAAAATCAGTTGTTTACTGAAGTGCAAACTCTAACCTGGAGCAGGGATCGGGTCTGAGGGAGCAGAAAAGCCAAAATGCTGCTCTGGGTGTCCCTTGAGGATGTGAGCTCTGTTTGTGCCATGAGATAAAAGTGGCTGGGAAGGCTAATGACACAGACAGCAATGATGACTCTGCTTCCACTGGGGCAAGGGGAGATTTCCCAGCCTTAGTGATGAATTTGCAACACACAAAACTGGTGATTTGGAAATGTAACCATTTTCCCCCTCTTAACCCTACATGTTAGCTTGTTCTCTGGGGTAGGCACTGGTCTGAACAGCAGCTTCTTTCAACCACACTCACCTGAGAGAACAGGAATTTGCTTGGAACAGGTAGAGAGGCCATTCAGCCCATTTACATTCTCTTCTGACACTCCAGAATAAGACAAGAGAAGAGATATGTTCAGTTTTCTTATTCATCCAGATGAGATTGCTGAGACAGCAGGGCCATAAACCCAACAATTTTACCTGGCTGAGTGCTAGGAAAGCTTCATCACAAACAATGAATATAAAGACACTTACTGTACAGCTTGTGTGGAAAACTGGTGTGGGGGAAGATTTTTTGGTTAAAAACTGAGCTCATCTCTGTTAAGGAACACTGAGGTGCTGGGTCTGTACCTTTCCAAAGATCACTCATGAGTCACCACTCAAGGGGGCACCTCCAAGGCCTCAATCCTGCTCACACCTGGTTTCCATGGCATCACACTCAGGATATCAGTGCCTTATCTACGTCAGGGGTCTTATCAGTTTAACCCAAATTCCCTTGTTCTTTTTGTCCCTGAATCAGAACTTAGAGACCCTAAATCCCATAATTTCTTGCTGGTTTAGGTCCATATTGGTTATGTGCAGCAGGAGTGAGGGAGGCTGTGGATAACCCCTTCCCTCAGGAGCTGCCAATGTTCGTGCTGGATTGTGCTGGAGGTCACTCTAGCAGCCAGGAGAGACTGCAAAGGGGCAAGCAGACAGCAGCACTTCCCCTGGAAATGCTCCCAGACCCTCATATGCAGCCCTGGCACTTCCCAGCCCAGAGATTCTGTCCTGGGATTTGAGATCCCTCAATGATGTTTTCTTCTGTAACTTTCCCCCACTGCTTTTTGAGCTTTGTAATCTCCTAGCTCCCACAGCATTCTGTGACAGGGAGTTCCAATACTAATTCACATATTCTCATAAAAACTCTTTCTTTAACTGATTTTCTACTTGTTGTTTTCCATTCCTGGAGTTTTGATTGACTCCCCACAGGCCATCCCATGACCCTGGATGTTCCTGGCTTTAGGATGTGTCAGCAGGACGTGCTTGTCAGGGTTGCAGAAGAGTTCCATTGGAATAAGGCTTGGTCTCTGTGTTCCCAAGCAGCAAAAACCCACTATATTACTCAGCAGTATATTCATGCTATAAATACACTTTTTTTTTCACATTAATTCATCCTTATTTACCACAGCAGATAACAGAACTCTGGGCTCAGATCCACACAGCAATAAAAAACGACAGAAATTTCTCCCAGATTATAAAGATTTGTCATGTTGTCACTGCGTTTATTTTCTCCATCTATTTCTCTCCTTTCTGTGCATTGCTTTATGCTCTGCAGGGCCCTCAGGGGAGGCAAAGAGGGTATTGTTTTGAAAAATATAAGGGTTTTTTGATTAAAGGATACAAAATTAATTTGCTTCACAGAGCCTGGAAGCATATTATTTGACAACTGTACTTCACTGAACAAACACAGCACACATGGCCAAATTCATCATGTTGATCACCAGACCCTGGCCATTTGTTCTCCAGACTGGGGTGTCTCTTTTGCAATTAGAGAATGTGAGTTTGGTAAAACACATGGAAACAGGGGTTGTTTTGTTCACTAGCTTGCACAAGGTTGGAGGAATGACGTGGCTTCAGCTCCTACTTGTTGTAGTTGAGATGGTCACAATACAAAGAAATATTCCATTTTCAGGAGGTTTCAATCTGTTTTTTATAGCCTGCATGCTTTTTATACATTCTTACAAAACTCATCAGTTTACACTTTACTCATTGGTCACGAGAGACAAACAAAGTGCTCACTGGAATAGGCAGTTGCAGGTTTCTCTTATTTATCCTTCTGAATTATCATCTTCACAGCATATTCTTTGGGGCTCCATGCTTCAATCCACCTGGTGGCAAGTGTCACCCACTCATCCTCCTTCAGCTGTGGAACCACCCACCCTGTTCCCTCCTATACACTCCAGATAAGACTTAGCACAATGAGCAAAAACCTCACGAGGGCCATTCTCTGTCAGAACACACATGTCCCTTCCTTCATGTTATTAATTCCACTGAGCCAGTCCACCTTCCAGTAATCAAATCTTTAACCCATATTTCTTTCGTGGTTTCTGTGAAACCAAGTGACCATGGTAGTGACCATGGTAGAAAATTCTTTCAGGGATAAACATGGATCCTCTTCTCAAACTTCTCTCTGGCTCACAGAAGTTGCTGTAAAACTTCTTCCACACCCACTGAACTGGGAGGAGTGTTGGAGCACAGCACTGACCACGCTGGGGTTACTGGACACCACAAAGGCCAGTGCTGGAGACTGAACCACCCCCACTAGTAACCCCAAATTAGGTTTATTAGCAGGGTTTAATTTAGGGTTAGGTCCTAGCTAACCAGCAGAGATGGAAGGGTCACAGTGGTTCTCCCTGCAAGGGTCGATTTTCCCATTTAAAGGATTGGGAATTGAGGTTCAGAGTCACATCTGAATGAACACCAGAGCACCATCACAGTCCTCATGCTGGTGCCAGGCACTGCTCTCTGAGGTTATTTTGGATATGTGATGCTCTCAGAACAGAGCACAGCCAGTCCTTGGGCAGACACCATTTCCAACTGGATAAAAAAGCTGAAGACAATTTGCTTTTTTGAGTATTTATACACCAGAAAATGGGGGAGAGAAATCTGTGTGACTGCCCTGCCCTGGGAAGGCACATCTGTACTGTGCTGTCCCTGTGGATGCAGCTCCATTGGGACATCCCCTTGATGCACAACAGTCACATTGCCTGCTAAGCCTCTGTTTTGCTTTGTGTTTTTGAGTACAACAAGAAAGAACCCAAAATTACTCACACAGGCAGAAATGTCACTATGGAAACAAGGAGACAGTTTAGCCTAGTTTGGCCAGTATTGACAGAGCTGCTCTAATAACCCAGAAGATGGTGTGACCCTGGCTGTCTGCAGAGAGCTCCTGAGGAGCACAAATCCTTAAATCTTCTAAAATGTTTCTACATTGAGCCTAACAGACATTACCAACTCACTCTTATTCTCACTGTGCCTTCCCATATCTAAAGGACTTTGGGAGTGCACAGATGGGATGGGACCTGAGCAATCCTTGTGAAGACACCCTCTTTTCCCATCCCAGCCTTTCCACTGGATCAGATGTGTCTCTCCATCAGTATGTGTTTAGAAATCACATGATGTTTACATGCACAGAGCTGTTCAGGTCTGTTTTCTGCAGCCCCAGCCTGGGCTTGGGCTGGAGAGTGTCCCATGGCACCTGTAAGGACAAAACACACTCTGGTGGAGCAGCAGCAGGAGCGCCTCCTGTCACAGCAAACACATCTCGTGTGTACAGCACAACCAGTGCTGTCAACCCAAGTGAAAATAATGTTATAAAAATAATTTGGATGAAATCCTGCTGCTTGTGAGCCCTGGAGAGAGTGCATGTCTCCATCTCCCTTCTCCCCATGATTTATTGGCCTCCATTTGCCTCAGTCCATGCAGAGAGCTTTCAGGAAGCTGCTGCTGTAACCATTTTTCTCTGCAGATGTGTTCTCTGTGGGGTCTTACCCTGTAGCCACTTGTCTGAAAGATGAACATGAGAAATATGTGGAGATGAGACCCTTCCTGCAGATCAGCACCAGCTCTCCCTGCCAGCACAGGCTCTCACACCTCCTGTGGTATGAAACTAATTTAAGTTGAAAATACAATTAGAAGCAGTAATTCTTCAGCATGCCAATGTTTTAAATACCTTCCAGACAATTCTGTACCCAGGAGAAAAACTCAATGTAGCATCCAAGTGGATGGTCCCCTAAAAAGGCTGAGTGAGGCTCCTAAGGACCCCCTCAGGGACATTTTGGATCTTTATTTCTGCCAAAGGTGGGGAACATGCTCAGGGCTCTCACCAATCCCAGAGACCCTCAGCTTGAGCCAGTTTCCCTGTGGCAAACAAAGTAATGAGTCTGATTGGGATGCTTTTGCTGGTTTTATTGCTTTTGGGGGCAAATTATTGCTGAAGAAGGAAAAGAGAAGGAAAACACAGCTTTTAACCATTGTGGGCACATCAAACCTCCTCTGTCCTAGAATACCAGAAGTGCTTGGTGGCCCCAGAGCTCCTGCAGGGAACCAGGACCAGACCTGCAGCCTGGGAGGTGTTTCCAGCTTCAGGGGAGCTGCTCTCACCCAAATCCACGAGCCACACTCAGCTGTAGCTCAGCCTTTGAACACAAAACTTGCTCCAGTCTGTCAGTCACCATCCACCCCTGGAACAACAAGAGAAAGCAAAACCCTTCTGTCTTTTCAAGCCTTCCCCCAGCTCAGGTCAAAGTTAACCTGCAGGGACGATTTTTGTCACTCTCTCCATGGAAGCAGCTAAGCCAGTGCAGGGGTGGGAGCTGAATTTGGGGAGAGGAGTAAGAGACACACACACACTCCCACCTGAATTTCCTCAGCATGCATTAGAGGATGCTTTCAGTACAGCCAGGGAGCTGTGATCAAAGGTTGGCACCATTTCAGAAAGACACTATTTCCTCCAAAAAATATATATAGTTTTTAAAGATAATTAATTGACCCATTTCAGCTTTTGCTTTTATTCTTTTTTCTTTTATCTGCTATTTCCTCAGCCCATCATTCCTAATCTGTAACTGTGTCATCTTTTACATAATCACATTTCTTACAATAGGCATCTTAAAAGAAAATTAATCCTAAAGAGTCAAATCTATCCTGGTCCTTTCTGGGCTCGTGTTTCTGATCTGATCCATTTTTTCCATGCTGCTCAAAAGCAGTGGAAACAAATCTTCCTGCAAATAACTGCCTCCTTCAGCCTGTGATTCCTCTTATATGATTCATTTAGTTCTGTATAGGAAATAAAATCAGGCTAGATGATGATTTTTTCCCCCCGAGGGGAGTTTATATTGGGACTTCCTGGAGTCCAGAACTTCTTACTCTCCTTACTCTCAATGTGGTACTACCAAAAGCACACAGGAAAGGGAGCTGGTGAAGAGAGCTGTGAAAAATGCGAGGGATCTGCCAGGTTTCTCCATGTTAGGAAACACAAGGGTTTTGTCTCAGGCTGCTCTAGTAAACAGAATGTAAAAATGCAGAGTGAGAGATGGAATAATCTCCCGTACACAATATAATTTCTGTGGGAGGGAGACGTCTGCACTGTTAGTTATATTGAACATGTTCTGCTTTGCCTGCACTGTGCTTTCGAGTCTTGAGTCTCAGAAAGATTCCCCTTGGAGAACATTGAAATGAAAGACTGAATCAAGAATGAATTAATTGTGCTCAGTAATTGTCGTGCTCACATTCCCTCGTCCTTGGGAGCAGTGGGAAGAGCAGCTGCTGCTCTGCCCTGGCAGGTTCTGCTCCCTGCAGCCAGGGAAGAGCTGAATGTTGGATTTTATTCCTTATTCCAGTCCCAGCATCTCGGGCAGCATGTGAAACTTTGCTGATGCCAAAGTGGGCCCTGCCCTGGGATGAGCCTGGGCAAAAGGCAAGGTCCTGCTGAGCTTTGCCAAGGTCTTCTCTGCTGCAGAGGCCCTTCACATTGAGCCAGGAAGGCTCTGGTGAAGGAGCATCACATACAAACTGGTATTTCAGCATTGACATGTCAGCTTTCAGCCCTTTGCAGCTCTCCAAGTCTCTTTACAGACTAGAGGTCACCCTGGCAGGTTGACCAGGGTTGCCACCCGATAACCTTCCCTCTGGTGACCCTCCCATGCCAGCCTACCATGGCAGTGAAAGTGGCTTTAATTTAAGACCCAAATAGTGCTGTGACAGCTCCCCTCTCCACTGACTATCACCCTTCCCAAGCCCAAGGCTCTTGCCACCAACTGGGGAAACTATTCACCTTTGTTGGACACTTTGGTGTGACACTTTGGTGTGAGGCAGGCAGCTTCTCCTCTTGGAGCACCATTTGGCTTCACACACAGCATTCTCTGGGCCTGGTTGGTGGCCAAGAAGCCAGTGGGAATGTCTTGGGTGCACGGTGAGCCCTCAGTGTGCCTCGTGCTGGGGAGAGACTGCAGTGTCTCTTGTCATCAGATGTGTCAAAACTGGGTGTGAAAATAGGAATAGTCCCAAAAGGCTTGTGTCAGTGTTATTGCCCACAGAAGCTGCCTACTTTTAATTTTGGAAGTGTTTCTGCTGTGCTGCTCTGAGCTGATCAGATCTTTCATTCAGCTGTCTTGGACCAGTCCAGAGAGTACTGAGCACTCAGGATGTGCAGTGGGGGAGAAGCAGAGGGAAAAGACATCTGGAACTTGAATATTCCCTGCAAAGAGGTGCTGTTTCTCACCCACAAATCAAGTGCTCTTTGCATTTCCAAGGGTCACCTCCTCTTCCAAAGTGACACAGAAAAGTCCCCAAGCCCTCAGAGGAGCCTTATGCCCATTGACCTCACAGTACATTGAGAACAATCTATAATGAACATGGATTATCAAAAAAGTCACAAAGATCAGCCTGGGTGAACATTTTTGCTCTGGGTGCAGCAGTGCCAAGTCAGAAGACAAGCAGACACACACAGTTTAACTTTTTTCATAAGAGCACACTTTAAATGGATGTCATTCCTATATATTTTTAGCTTTTAATGTGAAATTTCACTACTTTAAAATTAACTTCACTTCTGACATATAATGATGTGATTGTTCATCACATCTTTGATTCTGCATTAGCTGTTGGAATTCAAGACTCTTTTTCCACTTTTTTGAGTGTGTCTGAATAACAAAGTTCAGTTAAAAAAAAAAATAAGGTTGTCCTCATATGCATTTCCCATGTGTGTGTAAAACTCACAGGCAGCTTCAGAGCTGCCTCATGATCTGAAAAACCTCCATGAGCTTTTATAAACTCTACAATCTATCGCTGTCTTTGGTATCTAACAGCAGGTGCTATTAAAGGACATAAAACATGTCAGTGTAACCCTGGAGGAAATGGGAGAGGAGCGTGGTGGTTGCAGAGCTTTGTGTGCAGCAGGAGAGTGACAAGTGGTGGGTGTTTGGTTCTGGCACGTTCTCCTGGCAGGTTCCTTGCCTTGAGGGGTGCAGAGTTACAGCACCACCCATGTGGCACCAGCTCTTTACATATGAATTGCAAATTTAGATCCTCCCTCTTTTGGGGGGGAGTTTTTATCGAGGAAGAAGGCAGGGCACTATTTCTTGTTTAGCAAACAGATCTCCTGATGTTCCCAAAGGGGGAGGGAAAGGAAATCCCTAATGATGCGGGAGTCATCAGTCATTGTCACACGGCATCAGCTGAGGTGTAAAGGCATCATTATCATATCAGTGACACCCTGAGCTCCGGGGAGAGGGTGGTGACACACACTGGGACAAAGTCAGAGAATCCCAGAATGATTTGGGTTGGAAGGGACCTTAAATCTCACCCCATTCCAGCCCCCCTGCCATGGGCAGGCTCCCCTTCCACTAGACCAGGTGGAAGGTCTTGGAAGTCACACTGATGAGTTTCACTGCAAGCTGGAAAACTTTTCCCCAAGCAGTAAACTTGGAACAGATAGAAGCAGGAAAGATTCTGAATTTAGATCCCATCTCTGAATTTCACTGAAGCTGATATATCCCTGAGGCTCTGGGCTTGGCAGAGCAGAGGGTGCTGATATTACCTGCATTTCCTAAGTGCAGGATCTCTCCTCTGCAGTTGCATTTCAGACATTTGATGAGATAAAAAAATTCTCAGTGGTTCTCTACACATGTATGTGTGTTTCTACAGATATATATATAAATATAAATATATATTCATATGTGTATATTCATCCCTAGTATGAATCTAGAACACAGTGTCCCTCTAGCCCAAATTTAGATAGAGGGCAAAAACCTGGTTTTCATAGAATGGTTTGGGTTGGAAGAGACCTGAAAGATCTTCTATTTCCAAACCCCCTGCCTTCCACTAGACCAGGTTGCTCAGAACTCCATCCAACCTGGCTTTGAACATTTCCAGGGATGGGGAAGTGTTCAAGTGCTCATTTCATCCTGGCAGCATCCAACAGCGGAGGCTTTGTGCCTTTAGGAGTTTTCTGCTACAGCTGGGCTCTTGCTTGTACAGCACATGGAATGCAAGCTACAACCTAAAATACTCAGGGGAATTAAAAGCATAAAGGCTGTGGAATTGTAAAATGAAAGAAGGAAAACATTGGCTCACTGGTAAAAAGGAGGAAGGATTTATTTCCTATTTCCTTCTTATTACATTGTGGATAGTGTCAGTGAAGGCAAAATGCAGATGGCACCAGGGAGAACAGAAACTTCCCCTAAATCAGGGTTTCTCTCTCTTTAGGGGAGAGAAGCTCCCTAGATGAAACCTGTCATGATTTTAAGAAGAACAAGGAAATGCAAAGGATGGCAAGAGATGTCAGTGTGAGTGAGGCATGGGGAGAGGATGTGTGCTCTCAAGCCAGAAGGCTGGCAGGAGGCAGGGGTGGGGCCCAGAGGGGCTGCAAACTGCCCAGGACTGGCAGGAGAACACTTTCCTGCCTGCAGGAGAACACTTTCCTGCCTGCTGTGCATCCTGTCTCCTGTGAACAGCTTGGAGTAACACCAAGTAGAATCTGGGGGAGATAAATCACATTATTAGCTGTTTCTCACTTACTACCTGGCTCTGCCTGGAGATTGCTCTCTCCCAAGGGCAGGGATTGGGAAGCTTCACCCTGAAGATGTTGGGATCACAGAGGGTCTGTGGGGTGTGGGTGCCAAAACCCAGCCAACCTCAATGGTACAGCAGTTTAAATGTATACACACACACACAGAGGTATGTATGTGCACTTGGGCCTGTTAAAATGCAAAAAGGAAAAGCTGTTACAGAGCCACGTTTTTATGTTGTGTTCTCAGTATTATATAGAGGACAACAACAAAAACAGGGAAGGAAGCAGTGATTTTTGCTCCAAGCAAAATAACTGCAGCTTTTGACATATATTTAGCTGGGAAAAGGCAAAATTATATTAAAAAAATAAGAAGAACAGAAAAGCAAAAGCCCATTTTTCAAATTAATTAAACAACATAGCAGCCCAACTTTTGGTAGACTCCTTTGAGCAGTTATCACTCTTGCTTTAAAGCTGACTGTAAAGCACATCCTTTATCTCTGCTCTCCCAGCCACCTGCCCTCTGCAGATGAGTCCAGCTGCAGCCCAAGGAATTGCAATAAAACACTGCAAGTGCAGCAAGGCAGAGGACAGAGGATGACTCCATGTGACATGTCCAGGGATCTCCTGGCTCAGTATGAGGAGTCAGTCACGGGGTACCCTGGCTGCTGGGTCCTCTGAAAGCCCCAAACATCCCCAGTGAATGTGGGGACCTCAAATAAAAGTTGTGTATCCCTCAAATAAAAGTTTCCCCACTGTGCTGGGATGGCTCCAGAGCCTGCTGGGGTGTTCACAAGGGGGAAAAATGGCATTTTCACTGTCGTTTACCAAAGCAATCCATTTACTGCAGCCTGCTTCATCTGAGGCTTTCCAGCTGCTCCTGCTGTGCATTAATCACCGACAGCAAGCCTGGGGATGGCTGGGGGAGCTGTGAGCTGCTGAGGCAGGCAAAGAGAAGGAGCTGCTGCACACAACTGGAAGGTTTTTGCAGCACGGCTTGACTGCAGCCAGGCTGCAATTTTTAATGTGCTTGTTATTTAAGGGCACAGAATTACAGAATGGTTTGTGTTGGAAGGGATCTTCAAGATCATCTCGTTTCACCCCATGGGCAGGGACACCTTCCACTGTCCCAGGCTGCTCCAACCCTGCCCAGCCTGGCCTTGGGTACTGCCAGGGATCCAGGGGCAGCCACAGCTGCTCTGGGCACCCTGTGCCAGGACCTGCCCACCCTGCAAGGGAAAAATCTCTTCCTAATATCCAGTCTAACCCTGCTGTGTGGTTTGTGTGCAGCAGTTTGCCTCAGAGGGCAGTGGGTGACACTGAGATGAGGGTGTTGGTGGGTGCCCAGCGTATCTGGGGGCTGCAGAGCAGCATTTGAAGCAGCAGATTTTGGGGTCCCAGAGGGAGCAGGGTAGAGCAGGCCAGGAGCTCACTGAAAAACAAGACTTCTTCATAAAGACAGAGATTTTTCTTTTACTCACAACTTGCAACAGCACTGACAGCCAGGGCAGGGGGCTGGAAGCAGGGAACTCATTTGGGAGCTGGAGGAGCCCAGGGAAAGCCTGGCAAGGTCGGGGGTGGATGCTCTGGCAGGGCTCAGGGCACCCTTGCAAACCCTGCCCTTTGTCCAGGTGGCTGAAACTGCAGCTTGGCAAGACAAAACCTGCATCATCCCAGCCCACAGAGCTCCATGGAAGGAGGCCAGAGGCTTTCTGGCTGAGTGGATGCACATTCCTGGCCCATAAAATGCTTTGGGGGAATATGGGCTTTGAAAGTGGGTTTTATGCATGCTGGCAACAGGTTTTTTAATAGGGTCACTACCCAGAATGGCTGTGAGGGTATTTATATTGTAATGTATATTCTGAAGGTGTAATTTGCTGGAATTGTCACATTTATGAGAAAATCAATAAGGTTTTGAAAATTCTTTAATGTTTTATGTCACATGTACTGCTTAAGTAAAATAATGGGCTTCATTCTCATTTACCAAGAGTGATACCTTCATATTGAAAACCAATGTTTTAAAAAATTCATTTCCACATCAGATTTGAAGCTGGATATTTAATATATAGATATTAGGGGTTTTGATTAATGTCTTAGTTCCCTGTTCATAGTGCAGTGTTATTAATAACGACAAGCAAAATGAAAGCGTTATTCATACAGGTTTTTAATGGAAAATTTTATTTGAAAGTTGGTCTTGGAACAACAGGCATTTCATACAGGAAAAAAAAAAATTGGTTAGTTTGCAGCCAGTTATCCTACCAAAAATCTCTTGCTCAGAAAGGTTTTGCTGAGCTAAGGGCTATTTCCTTCACTTCTCCAAGGAGGAAAGGGCATCTCAGCAAATTCTGCTGAATAGAGCATTGACAAGAGATGCAGATTGACATTACAGCCCAGAAAACGTCTACAAGCAGCTGTCACAGCATGTTCTTATTATCAAATCTCACATTTTATTGTCACCAAAACAGAGATGAAATCTTTATGGCCCTCCCTGACAACATTTCTGTATCAAATGGGAGGTTCCTACTCCCACACCTAATGAGCCCTGAAACCTGCCAGTGGCCCCAGGCAGAACATGGCCCAAGCTGGATTCCAACAACACGGAATTTTGATAGAAATGTTGCTTTTTAGGTGGGAAGAAGGGCACATTTCTGTGAGAAGTGACTTTGCAAAGCTGGGGAGGGAGCTGGGAGTGCTGCTACGTGCTGCTCTGGTGGTCAGAGGAGCATCAGGCACACAGCTGAGCACATGGCTCTTTAATTGACTGCATAAATAACAATATAGAGGATCTGGGAATGCAAACAGCCCAGCTGTGATTTGTGTCTCCCACAGAGCCTCCAACCCACCCCTCCCCAGATGCCTCTTTCAAAGGTGGCAGAGTCCAAAACCCTCACTTGCCAAAAAAGTTTGAAACTGGCAGGAACCTCTCTCAAATCCCTTCTCCACAGCTGAATTCCCATATCCTCCTGCAAGTGCCTCATGTGCTGTGAACATTTTATTGGCTCAGTCCCTGGAGCAACCTACACAGGCTCCTGCCCATCCCTGCTGGCTCCTGCCCTGGGGAAATGAGCCTGGAAAATCAGGAAAACTCTCAAATGCTCTCAGTCCAGCCACAACAGCAGTGTCCTGTCCAGTTAAACAGAGGAAGGTGAGCTTCCATACGAGCAGAATTGGAAAATAACAGAAAATTGCAAGGAAATCCTAATTTTGGGGGGGGGGGGGGGGGGGGGGGGGGTTTTGGGGGGAGGGGGGGCTGTTGGGGGATNTGTTGGTTGTTGTTGTTTTTCTTTTGGTGGCTTGTTTTGTTTTGTTTGGGTTTTGGTTTTTGGTTTTTTGGGGGGTTTTTTGTGGGTTTTGTGTGTGTGTGTGAGTGTTTTGGTGTTTTTTGGTTTGGTTTGGTTTTTGGGTTTTTTTGCTTAAAATACATTTCCAGGTGATACTGATTTCTTTAAATGTTTCTCTCTCAGATTTTCTCTTGCTGGACCATCCTGGCTTGCTGGACATGCTGCTTGAGCAGCTTCTTCACAGGGCTGATGGAAGCCCAAACCACCCCAGCCCATCCTTTCCCTCCCTGGAGAGGGAGGCAGAATTCAGTAAAATGAGGATTTTCAGCCACACGAGGTGATTGCAGCCAGAAGGACCAGAGCAGAGATTTAATCAGGGCAATGTGCTTTTAATTTGGTTTGGTTTTTTTTTTCCCTCTTTGTAACAGGCCCACTGAACAGCTTGGGAAGAGGAATAATTAATACATGAGGCCTGAGAGCAGCCTGGGTAGCAACTGCAAAAATTTCATTGAAAGCCAGGTTTAATTGTGGCTGCCAGCTCCCTTCCAGCAAAGTGCTGCCACACCAAGTGCTTTGCAGGGAAAAGGGAACAATTTGCTGAGCAGCTTTGATGTTCTGGCCTTGCTCAGGCAGCCCTGGAGGGCATTTCATACAATCACAGGATGGTTTGGGTTGAAGGAACCTTGAAGATCATCTCATTCACCCCCTGCCATGGCAGGGACACCTCCCACCATCCCAGGCTGCTCCAACCCTGTCCAGCCTGGCCTTGGGCACTGCCAGGGATCCAGGGGCAGCCACAGCTGCTCTGGGCACCCTGTGCCAGGGCCTGCCCACCCTCACAGGGAGGGATTTCTTGCTGATATCTGATTTAATTGATGGATTTTTCTCTGCTGGGGAGCCACAGAGAGCTCCAACTTCTCTGCCTCGATGTCTGAGACGAAAACTGGGATGAGATGCTGGGGAAGATCCATGGGGCCTGAACCCAGAGCAGCACAGGGCTTCAAAGCACAAAGGAAATCATGACCCAAGGCCTTGCCACAGGCTTAGGGGACAAAGCTGATGTTGTTCTCTTCAGACTTTTTGAAAATTAAACATTTTTTGGTTGGTTGGTTGGTTTTTTTGGTTTGGTTTGGTTTGGTTTGTTTTCTGTAGAGCAGTGGGGGTTTTTTGCTGATGAAAATCTAGGAGGTTCTGAACTCCTTCAAAAAAATACAAAATTCTCCTTCTCCCTTTTTGCAAGCCAAAGTTGCTGGATGCACTAAAATGAGATTCACCAACATCAGTCCTCTAATCTGTATTTTATGAAGAATAAACTCACCTTCAAAACTCTCCTGACTCTAGGCAAACCTGTAGGAAGCAAACAAGTGAGAGATTTTTGCCTTCTGATGATCATGCCATCATTGATATGATATTTTATTAAAATTCTGACCTCCATAACTACAGATTGCCCTCCACCTGCCCCAATAGTCCCTTTCCACTCCGTGTTGTCAAAGCCTTTAGGGAATCTCCCATTGCCCTGCCCACTCTGCATTTGCCCTACAAATTCTGCAAATCTCTGGAGCATTTAAATCATGAAAGAGAAGAGGGAGGCCAGGAGCTTGTTGTGCTGCACAGAGAATATTGCTTTTCTTTGCACCATTTTCCTCAGATGCCAGGAAGGCAGTTTTGCTCCCCCTCCAATCCTCGTGTTTCATAAACTCTTTGCAGCTCTGCTGGAACAGAAATCAGCTCCCAGAAGATATTTGAAGAGTAAATGGTCCCAAATTTCCTGGCAGGAGCCTGTTACCAGTAGCAGAGCAGCTTTTAAGGGCACAGTGCAGGGTTGGAGCTTTAGCTCAGGGTGAAGCAGTGGCTGTGTATGAGCAGCAGCAGCAGCTCCACGGCTGTGTGAGCGCTGGCAGGAGGCACTGCAGGAGCTGCACTTCCCTCTGATCCCACAGGAGAAGCAGAAGCTCCCCCCCAAGTCTTTAATTAACGCCTGGATAATGAGAAATCTCAGTGTGGAGACATTCCAGCAGCACAGGGCAGAGCTGACACTCATCTCCCAGTGCTGTGTCCTGCCAGCTGCACCAGCCCCAGCACTGCCTGCTCCTCAGGCATCACAGGAACTGGCACCAAGGAATTCCCAGTCAGGGCATCCCCAGGGCCCTGCTGGTGCTTGGCTCAGGCTCCAAAACTCACACTGGGAGGGGAAGACCAGGACAGAGAGCACCAACTGTGCTGGCAACCTGGAGGCAGAGGCATCATCCAGGGAGGAAATTACATTCAGTGGTTAGTCTGAGGACATGGTTCCAAATTTCCCTGTGCTGCCTGAGCTCAGGAACTGGCTGTGACAAATGTGCCTGGGTGGCATCAGTTTTTCCCAACTTTGTGAAGCATGCTCAGCTTCAGAGAGAGTGACCTCATCACTCTGCACAGCTCCTGAAAGGTGCCTGTGCTCAGCTGGGGCTGGGCTCTTTCTCCAGCAGCACTGACACAACCAGAGCACACAGCCTCCAGCTGTGCCAAGGGAAATACAGGTTGGATATTAGGAAAAGTTTTTCCAGAAAGGGTGATAAAGTTCTGGAATGGCTGCCTGGGGAGGTGGTGGAGTCCCCATCCCTGGGTGTGTTTAACAAAGCCTGGATGTGGCACTGGGTGCCAGGGCTGAGTTGAGGTGCTGGGGCTGGGTTGGACTCAATGATTTTTAAGGTCTCTTCCAACCTGGTCATTCTGTGAATTCTGTGTGAGATGGGCATCAAAACCCAGAGCAGGGCTGGCTATTTGAGGATTCTTGTCTAGAGAACTGGGAAATTATAACAGCAAAGGAAGTCACAGCAGAGCCAGAAAAATGCAATTTTTGAGCAAGAAGTTGTTACCTGCAAAACCCAGGTGGGCCCTTCCCTCCCCACCACTCCCAGTGCAGTGTGCAGCCTCCTGCTGTAGCAGTGATAGGATTCTGTGTTCAAAGAACCTTTTCAAAGGAGGAAATAGCTGCTGTCCACCTTCAGGAGAACATGGAGGTCAGTTGTGCAGGGTCACACGGTGAGGCTTGGCAGGGACAGCAGCAGATGAGGGCCATGGGCTGCCAGGTCCCCAGCCAGACTCTGGTCTCTCCCAGACAAATTGCTGGTGACTCAGTAATTTTTTTTCCATTTCCTTCTGAATCTCCAGCAGTTGTGAGCTGTGGGGCTAAGGGCAGTTGATCCCCAGACCCAGAGTCCAAGCAGGTTTTTCAGTTCCTAATTCTCGGGTAGATTAGAAAATCATTTTTGTTGTCATATTTAGGATCATTAGTAGCCTGTCAGATGAATTATCTCTGATCTTGCTGATGACACTAGGTTGGGCTCCAGCTCCAAGCAAACCACAAGACTGCTGGTGGCTGACTCTGTTATTCCCAGCCAGTTGTCAGCAGGAGGAGAAAAATCATTACAAATTTTGTCACTTTGATTTGGTCCAGATTGGACAAACTAGGATGGAAACTTTAATGTCTTATGAAAACAGAGCCATTGACTGTAAGTGGCATTTGCTGGCTTTTCCTCTCTGTGCTCTTTGGATCCATCTCTGAGTTGTTTCTGAGCAGCAAGGGTTGGAGTTGGAAGGGCTGTCTGCTGGCAGACATGATCACCCTTCACCTGGCTGGGGGGGTTCCTGTGAGAGACTGGATTTAAACTACAAGAAAATAGATTTAGATGGGGAAAGAATTGTTCCCTGTGAGGGTGGGGAGGCCCTGGGACAGCTGTGGCAGGAATTGTGGCTGCCCCTGGGTCCCTGGAAGTGTCCAAGGCCAGGTTGGACAGTGCTTGGAGCAGCCTGGAGCAGTGGAAGGTGTCCCTGCCCATGGCAGGGGTGGAACGAGATGAACTTTAGAGTCCCTGCCAACCCAAAGCATTCCATGCTTCTATGATTTAACCATCAGTGTGTGGTTACAAGGAGACAAAATGAGAGTCAGAAATGATCAGCCCCAAAGCCTTCTGCCTTTTAATTTATTTGTGGCCAATGAGTGACTCGTCGTTACAACCCGCTCCCATTTTAAAGAGCATTTTGGCAGGTTTCCACCCCCTAATACCATATAGATCATTCTCTCACAATGTACCATAGATAATGCAATTAGCCTAGAGTTTCCATAGACATGTTTTATATTATCTACTTAAAATAATCCTGTTTCCTTGCTGTAATCTAATCCAGCTGTGACTTGGCGTGCCCTAAACAAGATATATGGTTGAAGACAAGATAGAAATAATTAACAAGGGGAGGACAGGTGCTGTACCCTTGCTTTCCAATTGAGACACCATGGATTCAGAGTAGATTCAATGCTACTACATCTGCCTTGGGTGGTACATTTGTGTGGCAGTGAATATTTTAAAGGCATTGCTGATCACAGAACCATAGAAATATGATTTCTATCATATTTCAGAGGTTGGAAAAGCCCTCTGTGGTCATCGAGTCCAACCACTGCCAGCCCAGCACCAAACCATGTTCTTGAGTACCACATTCGCACATTGCTTGAACATTTCCAGGACAGCAACTCAACCACCTCCCTGAGCATCCTGTTCCAGTGCCTGAGCATCCTCTCAGGTGAAGAAATTTTTCTTCTCCAAACTCAGAAAGATGAAAGCAGGCTGCTGGAAGAGTGGGACTGAGCCCTTTAGTCAGTGCAGCAGCTCATGGCTTTGGGAAGAGGGCAGTGGAGTCTGTGCATCTTGTGAGAAATGCTACTCACTTCCAAAAAAATTTAAAAGCTTATTACAACCTTATCAAAAATACAACAGAAGACTGAATAAAGAAAATATTACAGAGCCAGGAGCAGAGGATTTTCCCTACTATGTGCTCATCACACAATGGAGGGTTTCACCTTTTAACCCTTTAGCTCCCCCAAAGTCCTGTCCATCGACTCCTCCTTCCCTGCCCAGTGGTGGAGATCACTTCTTTAAACCTTGATTGGAGGTCAGGTGTTGCCATAGTAACAAGTGACCCTCCCAAATGTCTCAAACCCAGGCCACCCCATAATAACAACACAAGGGGGGAAAAACATAACTATAAGTCTATAAAACTTCTCT
>VYZP01059347.1:7363-25877 GCA_013400635.1 Hypocryptadius cinnamomeus
GGCAAAGGACACAAAGAATAACAGGAAGGGCTTCTACAGGCACGTTAACCACAAAAGGAAGGCCAAAGAAGGTGACCCCCTCTGATAAATAAGGGTGGAAACTGGTAACAATGAATGAGGAGAGGGCTGAGATACTTAACATCATTTTGCTTCAGTAAAAACATTTCCTCCCACTTCTCCTAAGAGGATAGACAGTAGGACAGTGACTGGGGGAACAACGTCCTTCCCACTGTAAGTAAAGATTAGATTCATGTCCACTTAAGGAACATGAGTGAACAGAGGTCTGTGGGGCCCAGTGAGATGGTAACCAGAGTCCTGAGGGAATGACTGATGTATTTGCCAAGCTGTTCTCCATGATATTTGAAAATATCTCGGAAGTCAGGTGAAATCCTGGATAATAGGAAAGAGGAAAACATTGTACCCATATTCAAAAAAAGGCAAAAGGAGGACTCTGGGAAGTACCAGCCTGTCAGCCCCACCTCTGTGTCTGGGAAGATCATGGACCAGACCCTCCCAGAAGCTATGTTAAGGCACACATAGGACAGGGAGGTGGTTTGGGAAAGCCAGCACAGCTGCACTAAGGGCAGGTCCTCCCAGACCAACCCAGTGACATTCTGTGGTGGGGTGACTGTATCAGTGGGCAAGGGAAGAGCAACAGATGTCATATATCTAAACTTCTGTAAAGCCTTTGACACAAGCCCCTACAATATCCTCTTTCTAGAATGGAAGGGGATGGATTTGTTGAGTGGATTGTTAGGTAGATGAGAAATTGGTTGGATGGTGACATCCAGAGGGTTGTGGTCAATGCACATCCGTGACAAGTGGTGTGCCTCAGAGGTCCATATGGGGACCAGTGTTAAATATTTTCATTATGACGTAGACAGACGGATTGAATGCACTCTCAGCAAATTTGCAGATGACACCAAGCTGAGTGATATGGTTGGCACACCTGAAACATGGGATATTACCCAGAAGGCTCTGGAAAAACTTGAGAAGTGGATCCTTAGGAATCCTATAGGGTTTAACAGAAGGTACTGGTTTTGGCTGCAGTGGAGTAAAGCTCCACAGTGGCTGGTATGGAGCTGTGTTTTGGATTTGTGCTGAACACAGGGTTGATAATACAGAGATTATTTTGTGACTGCTGTGCAGGCTTGCACAGAGCCAAGGCCTTTTCTGCTTTTGGTACAGTCACACTGGTGAGGGGTCGGGGGGTGCTCAGGAGGCCAGGAGGAGACACAGCCAGGACAGGTGACCCAAAGTGACCAAAGGGATAATCCAGACCATGTGACATCATGCTCAGTGTATAAAGCGATAGGAATAAGGCGAAGGGGTGGGGACATTTGCAGCAATGGTGTTCTTCTTCCCAAGTCACTGTTATGTGATGGGGCCCTGCTCTCCTGAACACCTGCCTGCCCATGGGAAGCACTGAATTAATCCCATGTTTTACTTTCCTTGTGTGTGTGGCTTCTGCTCTCCCTTTTAAACAGTTTTTATCTCAGCCCCTGAGCTCTTCAGCTTTTACCATTCTGATTGTCTCTCCAGTCCCGCTGATGAGAGAGTGAGTGAGAGGCTGTGGGGGTTTGGCTGCTGGCTGGGATCAAGCTATGACACAAAACCAAGTGCAAGGTGCTGCACCTGGGTTGGGGCAACCCCTGGTGCAAGCACAGGCTGGGAAAAACAGATCAGAGCAGTCCTGCTGAGCAGGATTTGAGTGTGCTGGGGCATGAGAACCTGGACATGATCCAGAAAGGTGCACTGGCACCCCAGAGAGCCACACGTGTCCTGGGCTGCACCCAGAGCAGCGTGGGCAGC
Source organism: Hypocryptadius cinnamomeus (assembly GCA_013400635.1). NCBI lineage: Eukaryota > Metazoa > Chordata > Aves > Passeriformes > Zosteropidae > Hypocryptadius > Hypocryptadius cinnamomeus. The sequence goes on from VYZP01059347.1 coordinate 9,176, forward strand.
AGGGCCAGGGAGGGGATTCTGCCCCTCTGCTCTGCTGAGACCCCACCTGCAGGGCTGCACCAGCTCTGGGGTCCCAGCACAGGAAGGACATGGAACTGCTGGAGTGAGTCCAGAGGAGGCCACCAAAATGATAGGGGGATGGAGCACCTCTCCTACGAGGAAGCTGAGAGAATTGAGTTTGTTCAGCCAGGAAAAGATGCACCTTCAGGGAGACCTAATTGCAACCTTCTAGTACCGTAAGGGAACCTACAAGAAACCTGGAGAGAATTTTTTTTTTTTGGTAAGAACATATAGTGACATGACAGGGGGTAATAGCTTCAAATTGAAAACCAGTAGGTTTTGATTAGATATCAGGAAAAAATTCTTCAGTGTTTTTTCTCTCAAATTTCAATCCCTTTTCTAGAATTCCTTGCCCCATTATTTGTGTACTTCTTATATTTAGTCCCTGTAAAGCATGTGAGAACCCCTGTGTCAATAAACAAGTAGGAGGCATGTATTAACAAACAATTTTATTTCTTTATCAATGTCTGCTAATTGCTTCTATTACCTTTGACACCAGGCTTGACACAAGCAACTTCATCAGAACACTGAAAATCTTGTGGCTTTCTCTTGCTAAATATTCTTATGAGAAAGCAGTGAAAATGTCAGGTTTGCTGTTATAGTGCCCAAAGAGGTAATATTAATGTTTAAGAAAAGGTCATGCCTACATTTGGCCCCAACTTCAATACATATAAGAGAAAAATACATTAATTGCAGGAAATTAATTTTTCTGATAGTAATTTTTGCAGTTTGTGAAATTTAGGCAACACTTGCAGCTAGGTCTATCTGATCTTTATGTTAGAATACCCAATGTATATCCTGATTTCTTTAACAAAATAATAGTTTCTTCATTATTTTCACTGTTGGGGTGGAGAATGGAGTAGATCCTTACTCAGAAGACTTGTGTTCACTCTAGTGAAATGCTCTTACTGAGATCATTCAAATATTGGGAAGATAATTATTGCAAGAACTATGTCAGAAACAATCAGGTAAAATGACACTAACTTTTAAATATTCATGTTAATCATATTGCAATTACTTTTTATCTTCCAACTGACCCCTTGTTCTCCTTAAACAATTTTCTGCTTTGAAATACCCTATGTGTTTTGATTTGACTTTTCTGGAGATCAAGAGGCAATCTTTCACTTGTGATGACATTTTTTCTGACTCTGAATGTATTTTCTCTTGGCCTCAAGCCTGTGTGTAATCTTGAAAACATTGTGGCTTGAGATGAAATCAACAGGATTTATTTTTTTCTTTTTCATTGTTCATCTGTGTGTTTGTGTAGGCTCTAGTGAATTCTTTCACTCTTTGGATTAAATGCTCTGTGAGTTCCAAGACACAGAAGCTTCCTCTGAATCATCGGATCACAAGATACTTTATTTCGGAAAGAGCTGCTGGAGGTCATTTTGTCAAACCACCTGCTCAAAGAGGCTTACCTTCAGCATTAGGTGAGGTTGCACAGAGCCCTGTTCTACTGAATCTAGAAAAATTTAGAAGATGAATACTTTGTAATCACAAAACCTGCTCCAATTCCTGTATCATCTGTGTTGTTCTTTTTCTTTACAGGTAGCGAAAATTCATAACTTGTCACTTCTGCCTGCTCTTCTTCAGATATGCACCTCTAAGGAAAGTTTGGTTTCTTCTTCTCTGCAATCCCCCTGCAGGTAGTTGAAGAGTTTCTAATCTCCAGTGTAAACAAAAACTGCTGTCCTAGCTCTTCCTCCTCAGGCGCTCCATCCTCCTTACTTTCTCTTGCCTCTGCTGAGCCTTGCTCCAGTTAGTGTTGGAAAGCCCAAAACTGAACACAGTACTGCTGCATCATGGATGGATTGTTGTGCTGCACTTGTAACAGAGATGTAGCAATGTGCTTTTTTGGTCTAAACCAGTGATTTACCGAAGTTTAATATCAAATGTGAGGGTTAAATCAGAAGTGGTGGCAAGGAGCTCTTGAGTGTTTACTGCATAAAGGACAGGGTCAGGCAGAACTATCAGAGACCCTGCTGTTGAGTCAGAGGTTCAGAAAGGACCCTGTTGCTTTCTAGACTTTCCTTCATGAGAGGAGCTCACATGCAGCTGCATCCAGACTTAGTCCCAGACTTGGTCCATGTCTGAATGATGACACGGGCACAATCAGTCCTTTACATCACTTGGGTAGGATTTCAAAGTATAGGATCCCATTGATCACTTACCAAGGATCTGTTACAACAAGGAGTCTCTCAGCCTTGAGGACACCTTGAGGGGTGTCCCTGCTCAAGGGGAGATCCTGTCTGCAGCCTGGGAAAGATCAATGGGCCCTGGGCTGTCCTTTGTTTTTGAGGAGGATGGTTGGCTTACACCAGCTGTACTTGGGGGTGGCACATGCTCAACTAGCTCTTGCCTTGCTGAACAAGAATTATGGCCCTTGGCTGCTGAGCAAGAGTTCTGGACCTGAACTATTGCATCTATCAGTCAGGAGCACCACAGACATCGCCGGTCCATTGCTCGAGCAGAAATGGCAGAAGTGGGGGCAGACCATCACATGCAGATGTAGCCTTGAAAATGCCAAATAGAGGGGAAAAGTTCTTTTCCTTGACCTGCTAGTCTGCACCCTTTAGTCATTCCAGACACAGGAGATCTAGGCTCTATGTAATCTGGAAGTTAATATTGACGTTTGGAAAAAGAAATATATTTTTTGTTTTCAGCTAAATGAGAACTTTTTATAGCTTGACGATGTAATGAAATGTGGACAGCAGTTTACAGGAGACCACAAGATGGTGCTAGAGATGGATGACTTCCAGGAGCTGTACAATAGCGGCCACAGTGTCTTGGTTCTGGGCACCAGCTAGCCCATTGGCCAGAGGCAATGAAGGGAGGGGCTGGTAGAGAATTTTATTTTCTGCAGTCTGTTTGTATAAACAGGGAATATGGGGAGTCTCACTTAAAGCACACAAACGATGATTTCTTTGGTTAGACAAATTATGGACAAGCAGAATCAAAACCAAAATGTCACTAAAATAATATCTGTTAATATGCATTTTCAAAATTCATACCGTGTATATGTAAAAGTAGCAACATTCAAGGGAGAGTATTCTTCTGTTTGAATCAGCTGGGAATTGTAAGATATACATGTATTGTATTTACTGTGATATGCCCTGACCACATCATCCTATCTAAGGGAAAAGAGCCCTTGACATCAGATTGTGAGTGCAAGATGAGCATTTAACACCTGGGAAGAGGTATAAATGAGTCCTTCTACTGAGATGTGGTGTTACTGAAGACCCTTAACTGAAACTGCATAATTTAGATCACTTACAAGTCTTAGCAGCACTGCAATTGCACCTGTGCAAGATTGTAATCATTTGTTTAGACTGTAGAGACATTCAATGTCTACTGAATGCTGAGCAAGAATTATGGCCCTTGGCTGCTGAGCAAGAGTTCTGGACCTGAGCTATTGCGTCTATCAGTCAGATGCACCACAGACATGACCGGTGGCCACTGCTCCAGCAGAAATGGGGGAACTGGGGGCACCCATCACATGCAGACATAGCCTTGAAAATGCCAAATAGAGGCAAGAAAAATGACAATCTCTAATTCCAATTTCTAGTTCTCGTGGCTCCCTATAATGAAGGCAGCGTATGTAACACAGAAAAAGGTCACTTGCTTTACAGTTATTGTAGTTCTTCTCACAGGTTTTATTGTAGGAAGTCGCAAATATAGTCAAAATACTACAAGTAATATGTGAAGAATATTTGCATTACATTGTTTGAAGTGAACAAAATGCAGTACTTTATTTAAGGCACAGCTTTAGAAGGGCAGAAATAAAAGAGCAACATATCTATATTCTTATTTTAATAATTATCACATCTGTTAAATGACAGTTAAAGCATATAATTGTTGTTTTAAACAGCAAAATACGAATTATATTTCATATTCAAATGTTAGACATTAGATTCTATTGTAAAGCATTTGAAACTATATTTTGAAACTATATTCTGAAACGGCTTTCATTTTCTGTTTCAAAATAAAATTTCTATATGATTTCCACCTCACACATTAAAAATTTATCTGCCACTCACAAGACACTTAGATTAATGGGAATTGAAAAATGTCAGTTTGAAGGGATTTTATGATCAAAATAAGACTCCAGCAAAGATTAGGATAGAGAATTTTTAAACTTGCTTTGCTATGCACATTAAGAGTTATGAAGTTGTCTGATTTTACTGTGTTTTATGAGAAAAGAAGTCAAATGATATTACTATCTTAGATATCAAATCCAAAATTTTACAAAATTACCACTACTGTATTCCATACAGGCTTATTATCCCTTGAATTGTTAAAAAAAATAAGATGGCACATGGTAAAAGTACAAAATTCTGCATATAATCATAATTTAAATTTTAACTATAAAACAGTTTCAGATTTAACTGATGTAAATGTTACTTTTGTGGTGATGTGAGCAACGCTGATTTCATTAATATGCTTTGTACAAGCTTTATGGTGACTTATCGGCTTTTCATCAACTTGCCATCCAGCACATTCTGTAATTTAGTGAGGTGATTACACTACCAATAATAAATGTATGACTATGAAGTGTTAATGTATCAGATAGTGAAATTAATGTACTTACTATGACAGAATCTATTTCTTGTGCAACATCTTAGGTAGTTTAACTTGACTTGATTCTAGTGTAATAAATGCTGAAATTAGTATCTAGAGTTTGGGGTTTTTTTCTTCACGCTAACTCTTGTCGGTTTATTGAACTCTTGGCAGGTCCAGAGGTTGTAAGTGTTATTTAGAAAATACTTAAAAGCTCTCTTCAATGAGCATTATAACCAAGATAAAGATTTTCGCTATTTGAAGAATGCAACAAGCAAGCTGTGAAATCTTTTAGGGTCTCACAGACCTTTGGAGTATAGTTTACAGCAGAAAATTGCATTATTGCAATGTGCATTGGTGCGATTGACTGACTGATGTGAGGATTCTTATTTCAGGTGTGCGTTATTATACTTACACAGGACTATTCTTGCAAGTGTGTTATCTTGTAGGCTATTTTGTTGCAACCAAGCAGCAGCCTCTTGGCGTAGGTGCATCATTTCTATCATTTATACACATACAGTCTCAAATTACTTGCATCACAAAAAATTGCCACTAAATTAGGGTGGAATTCCATGTGCAGCAATGAAGAACCAGATCTTTAACGCTTAGTGATCACCTGATAACTTTCAGGTGGTTTTCTCATGTATTTCAAATAGGTTATGGTTTGCAGGGCATGGTCTATGGACATTTAAGCGTCAACATCTTCCATTTGACACTGACAGACCCTGTTGCTCAAAGGTAAGTACTCTTATGTCTCCTCTAGTGTACCCCACATAAACACTTAGTGTTTCTTTTATTCAGTAGTTTTGAACATTATTGTTTTTCTTATGTCGTTCTGCACTCTGCTATGCAACTGAACATGTGATTGTATTTCCCTCTATGGCTCAGAAGGGGAAGACAACATGTCAGAGCAACTTCCTGCTGTGTTTGCGGGCATCTGTTATGGCCCATCAGTTCAAAGTGCCTCCCTCCCTCTGCCTGCACATTGTGCATTTGATGCTCTGTGTACACTTAGAGAGCTGCCATGCTGCAGAGATGCTGAAATTGCATAATGGACTATATGGGCTGGCTTGGAGCTACAGTTGCAGAGACATCTTCTAGCCTTCAGCATCTCCCCTTATTCTCAGATAGAGTAAAGACACCTTTTCTGACTCTTTCTCCAAGTCAGTCAGTCAGGATATGCACATACGCATTTAACAATTTCTGAAAATTTCCTTGTCACATTCAGATGAGCTTATAAGAAATAGTTTTTAAAAAGTAAAATGTTTGCCACATGGAGAACTAATGGCACATTTTATGATCATATTCATATATGTTCCTTATTGTTGCCATCTTTGAAATATCCCCCATGTATTTTCCCCCACCAGAATATTTTGTTTCCTTAAAAACATAACTGGTAGGTAAGACACAGAGACTGAAAAGTTAGTATGTTTTTCAAACTTGGCCTTCCTCTTTTGCTATTGAATGTACAGCAATAAAGGATGTTGGTGACTTAGAAATTATGAAAATGTAAAAATTTAGCTCAAACAGAAATTAGTTGATCTCAAACTTCCTCATCTTCATAGGAGCTGTATGGGCACTTAGGGCACTGAAAGGTTGACGAGTTACTTTTCCTGTAAGTATGACACCCTGAAGTAAAAATTTTTGTCTTCATTGGGGTCTTTGTTTTCCAGCTTGCGAATGTCAAGTGAGTCATCGTTCACACACAGATAGTAACTTCTGTCTTCATAGCATTGGAACTGCACTGAATCTCCTTGGTAATGCATGATGAAAAAGTTATTATCTTCACTCAGCTACGAAAATACACAAAGTAAAAAACACATTGTATTTCTAATTATATTCTATAATGTCAAATGTGACAAAAATTCATGTATGTTGTTTGTTTGTTATATTTTATGCTTGTTATACTTCTCTCCAGTGACTCATATTTACCAATTTTTAAATAAACCTTAGGCAACAACTAATCATTTTGGGATAGATTCCGTGATAACTGTGAATAAAAATAATACCCATGTCCCTCAAAGGACTGAGTAATACCAGACAATAAATGCATTCCTTTGCTTCACAAAAACACCAGCACAGTTTCCTCAGTGCATTTACGACAACTTAGGTTTTTCATCTGGTTATTTTCTCACCTTAGGCCTACTCTGTCAACTGCCACTAGCAGTAAGATGTCAATCCACAGTTTTTCTTGCCTCTTATGAAGTAAAATTAGAATGTTGCGGTAGAAACTACTCTTAAACAACTTAAACTCTATTACCTGTGGCTTTTCTGTATATCTCCAGTTTCCAATTCACTTTTTTAAAAGGTCCATCTCTGGAGCAATAGCTATTGTGTAAAGAGCTACTCTGTGTGTGTGTGTGTCTGTGTCTGTGTGTCTGTGTGTGTGTGTGTGTTTGGGCTGACTGGGCACCTCAGGGTAGGGATGGAGAAATAGTTACAAAAAAATGTCATGCTAGAGAGAGGAAGAGTACGTACTGAAATCTGCAGAAACTATTAAGCTTGGGGCACCACAAGGCTGCCGACCCTACCCGTGGTCTGCAGCACTCCTCCGGCACCTACCACAGGTTGTGTAATCCACACCACATCCAAGCAGCTGCTGTAGCTGGACAGAGATCACAGGGCAGTGTGTGTGAACACAGCTGCTGAAACCAGGACCCCTGGGTGTGGCTGTGCACAGCTGCCTGGAACTTGCTGGGGTGGGGGTATGAGCCCCTGCTCCTGCCTGTGTGCACTGAGCGAAGGAGTAACTGTGAATACTGTGTGAATAGTTACCTGATGCTAATAGTGGGATATTAATTAATAGAAAGTTGAGATTTGTGTTTGCCCCAACTCAGCTTCCTGCCAGAATTTAGAATATCTTTTGGGAAAGACTGTATCATAATCAAATTATTTTGACTTGCCTTTTGAGTGACCTTGTTGAACACTCTTGTTCTGCCCATGTTCTGTAAATCTACCCATGTTCTGCCCAGTTCTATTACCCTGACTAGTCTGGTGTGTTATCATTGCTTAAGGGGTCCTCTAAAAGGAAACTTTACAAAGATCCCTTTGCAGTAATACTGAATGCTTGAAGAAAAGCAGGAGCGTATTTAAGAGTACCAGCTTGCTGGAGATTACAGCATTGGCAATAACCACCTTTTGACAGAGGAGCAATGTGTCCTTTTAGCCCATATGACAATAGGAGATGGAAAGAAAATGTGCTGCAGTTATTCTAGAGTACCTCAAGGAAACTTGAGGAATACACCTTCTGTTATCAGCAAAGTTATAATGGGAAGCATCTACAACATTCTGTCCCGATCAATTCAATGTAACAACAGTGTCTGCAGCTTCAATCAAAAAAATTAAAGTTTTAAAAAAAACTATTAAGAAAGTTGAAGAAAATTTGTCTTTGGGAAACAAATACCTTCTAGGGACTCAGAACAGTAAAAAGAAAAGATAAAAGGAATAAGAATGTTTGGTGAAAGAAAACCAGTAGAAGCAAGGAGAGAGATTCATGTGTACAATGCAGAAATTTATGCTAGAGCAAGGGAGATTTCAAAGGGGTTTTTTAAAGCAAAATTTACATGCTCACAAAGGAAGATTGAGATCCAGAAATTTAAAAATACCTACTGTACCTGCATGAAATGATGTAAAATTAGATGGAAAACTGTAAGAGGAAAATTATTTGGAGAATGACACTATTTGACCGGGAGAAGGAAGAAAAACTCAAAATAGAAGCATAATGAAACACCATTAGTGCTGGGAGATGCAGCAGGTCATTAGAAAGAGCAAAATGTTTTGCAAGAAATCATGGCAGAGGTGATTTTCTATTATGACCTGTAAAGAGGGATCATGGGAAAACCTGGAGAGTGCAGTGGACTACTGCCAAATAGCATTTCTCCTGAGGACAGTTTCTACAGTAGGAGTCAAGACAATTTGCACCTTCCAAGAAAAAAGCTACTGATTCTTAGTTACAATCTGATATTTTGCTTTCCATTGCATTAAGAACCAATTTACAGCTTAGGTTTCACATTTAATGACAAAAATTTCGCCTTTATTCATGTCCCACAGGTGATTCGCAATGCATCTGAAGTAGAACACATATTCTCATGTCAGAAAAATGCTACAAATTGTCTTCACCGGCTAAAGCAAAACATGCCAGTGATGGGAACTAAGAAAAAGATGTGAGAGAGTAGTATATAAGTTTTAAAACAAATATAAAGTCAGATTGAATATGGCACAATGAGTATTACTCCAAGCTAGGTTCAAATTCTGCACTCTAACCTAGGAAGAAACTAAAGAAGAATGGATTTGAGGGCCATCTGAAACAGAATATCTTGTGTTGTCATGATGCTTTACACAAAGGAGTGTGGGACACACTGCAATCTACATTTTGCCTCAGATAAAGCAAGGAATCAAAGAGCATGTGATCAAAGAGACATGAGCCCTGCAGTGATGATAAGCAAACCAGTAAAACCGAGCTGCCACCTCAATTGCATCACAGAAGTTATGAACCTTGGAAGGCATTACAAATTAGTCATGTGGTTTGTGGCTCAAACAGGATTGATGACACACCAGTGAAAATTTTGGCTGTTGTGCAGTGCATGCACAACATCGCAAGGTTGTCTTTCTTCCCACCCAGCCTCAGTGCGTAAGCTGGATGAGCAAGAGGCTGAGATGGAACACAGCTGGGACAGCTGTGTCAGAGTGGCCAAAGGGGTACTCTATGCCTTGTGATGTCATGGCTAGTCATAAAGCCTGGTGTAGAGGATGGAAAATGTGCGGTTGAGGGGATGGGTGTTTGCTTCTGAGAAGACTACTGCTCAGAGACTGGCTGAACACTTGTCAGAGGAGGAGATGAGTAAGTGCTTTTGCATCACTTGTGGTTTTTTCTGACCTTCATATATTTACTTTTGAGGTTTTTTTCTTAACTCAAAAATTTTCTTACTTTTGCTCTTGCTATTCTTTAATAAATGCACAGTGTGGTGTTGGCTCTCATGAATGTTAACTGCATGTTACAATGTTAAAATAAGTTCTGTTAAGATCTGGTGCTTTTTCATATAAGTTTTCTAATGCTGAAAGTTGATCTCTGACCATCGGGAAAGTTGAAGCAAGAGGAGCTGCACAGACTCCAAAAGGCAGGATGAAGGAGGAGCTGGGTCAGAGTGGAAGAGTGACACATGCACGAGTGTGGGGAGGGTTGGCTCACTGGGGGGTTGGCCTGTCAGTGGCATATATAAGGATTATTGTGGGTGTTGGCAGTGTGCGTCTGGCTGCAGCTAAGTACCCAGCCTGGTCCCTTTTTCTTTATTCAGTCCCTTGCTGTTGTTCAACAAACCCTTTGAAATTTTAAGAAGTGAGGTGTCATTTCTTGCATATTCTCTCCCCTGTCCACTGGCAGGGAGTGGGTCTGCATGAATGTCTGGGGCAGGTGCTTGGATGCTGGCTGGAGCAACACATCTCAGTCTATTTTTTTACCACAGTTGGCCCTTCCTGACAAATAGTAGGGCTGTGCTTCCAGCCCTGGGTCAGTCAGCTCCAGGTGTATCAGATATCCCTCCGCTGAAAGTAAACTTTGGCCTGCACTCTGCTGCCCAATTGATCAAGAAAAATGCTTTGGCAATATCAGCTGTAGCATCCACTCTGCCACCTTTGATTCCATGCATACTGAAGGTGCAGGGTCTCTGATGCAGCAGCCCTCAATGGTGGCATGACTTTGTTCAGCCCAGAACAGTCCACTTTCAACTTCCGTCAGACTTCTACGCTGGCCATATGTGACTGCTGAAGGGGAAGTAAGGCTTGCTGATCACTCCTTGGCTTTTCAATAGATAAATCAACTTTTGGAGCAAAAAAACCCAAAAATCTCAAGCTGGATGCTGGGTGCCAAAAAGGACAATGCCTTTGTCAGCCTGCTGCCAAGCACAGTAAACATGGCATTGTCAGTAGTTACAAGGTCAAAACTTCAGAACTGAGGTATATTGGTGGGCCTCGCCAGATTTTACATGTTTGGAGATTATTTTGGCCTACTTAACTGGAGTAAATGGTAAGTCTCTTAATGAAGTTTTCATGACTGCATAGCCTCTGGTATAATCTCTTTCTTACTTGTCTTCATCAGACTACTCAGTAAAATAGAGAGGACTGTGGAATAAAAACTGTTACAGCTCTTAATAGAACTTCCACAGCTGCAGTCCTTCAGGTCCCGGTACACCCAGTCCGGAATATTCCAGTGAAAACTTCGGGAAATGCTGTCCAGATACAATGATCTAATAACCTTGCATTATCCAGCAACAACAACTTGAAGAAAAGCAGCCTGATCCAGCAATTGAAATTGTTGAATCCTATCCTTCAGTATTCTTTTAAGCAAATGTGTCAATTCATGAAGATTTGAAATGCAGGGAAAATTGAGTACTACTAGTACTTCAGAAAAGCTGAGAGGGTAATGAATACATCATCAAAATCTGAGGGTAGTAATGGGTCAAGAATACATAAAATATTATGGTTGAACCAGAACAGAAGTTACACTAAAATGAGATACTACAGATATGTACTGAAGAAGATGTACTTCTTTGATAACCATTATATGCTCACTAATTTGTGCATTTCTGGAAGAGTAAAAAAGAGACATAGTAAAAATTTTACACATAATTAATGCAAATGGTAAAATGGGAGATGTCTTACCTACTGGGAGAATTATGAGCAATGGGTGTGGGAACTGGGAAAACCTTTTGAGTGGAGAATCTAAAGCGAAATACTGTTCTGTAGCTCTGAGATCATTCTGTCGTGTAGTTAACTGCATTTTTTTTTCTATGATAGTATTAATTATGGTAAGCACAGTCTATCACAGAATTAGAATAATCACAGTTATAAGTAAATGCTCCTGAGTGAACTGTTGGGGTTGGCTTCTCCACTATTGCTCTGGCTGGGATGCTGCCCCTGTGTGAACTGTGTGAGGCCATAGTTTTGTCTACAGGGCAGCTTTCCATTCCTACCACAACAGCATTGCCATAAATATTGGTTGCCACCTGTGTTGCTTTTCTGACTTAATCCCCAGTCAGAATTAGGTGCTATTGAAAATTATTACTTGCTGTAATTTTAAAGAATTATTTTATTGTTATTACAACCTAATTAATATTTTAAAATTAAATTTAACTAAACATGTTTCAATTAATATTGATTGTGAATCATGTTTCAACGTTTCAATAGCCTTGGTTACAGAAATGAATGTTTACAACACTATATACAACTCTTCCTGGAATAACGATAGGATCTACAGATTCTCATGTTTCTGCTCATTCTACTGGCAGTCTTCAAATAGAAGAAAAGAAAATTCCTGTCTTTAAGATTTACTATTGAAAGCTAGCAGATTAAGTATCATGTTGCAGCCATGCATAGCTTTGTCGTTATCCATGAGAAGTATTTCTCCATCTCAGTGAACTACTCCCACACTTTCTCATCCTGAGGACAATGCAGGCATTATTCACCACACTAGGAATTATTTACTGATCAGTACACTCATTTTAGAAGGTTTACTAAGAATCTCATGATTCAGAGTTGCCTATGATTTTGCCCCTTTACCCAAACGGAGTTAGTTCAAAAGCAGGCTTCTGATTTCTCCTCGTACAAATGAGTGACATTTTTTTCTTCTATTTCAGGGTATCAGTAAGAAACCGTGATGAGCAGATCACTATCCATCTTACTAGGCAATGAACGGGTTTCCAGAAAGAATTTTTCATTTTAACTATGTTTAAAAACCCAAAGTGATATATAGGTCTCTACAGACAATTGTTACAGCTCTTTCCAGATGTCTCCCAAAACTTGCTGGCATAAAGACACCAAGCCTCTGTGAACAGCTCCACAGAAAAGGCATGTATTTTTATGTTTAAAAAGCATATGAAATAAAAAAGTGTATTAAATAAAATTTACAAAAGTCAATATGACTGTGATCATTTACAGCATACAAGGGGGGACTAAAAGTTGCATTAAAAATTTCCTAAGATTTCTGCTTTCTCCTTCTGTGGGGAGCCAGAGAATATTAGTGGCAGATGAGTAAGTCAGCAGAACTTAAACTGAAGGACCCACTTAGATTTTCCAGGCCCAGAATGCAGCAGATTTTTTCATTAATTATTAGTAGTGTAACTCATACCTTTTGAAAACCATTTCAGACAGATGTCAATTTACCAGAAGTTGTAATTCAAGGCTTTCTGAATTAGAAGAAAGGTCATAATTTTAGAAATTTTAGGCTGGGAATTTCAGGTTTTCAGGGTTTCACAGTCCCTCTTATGAAGTCCTGAATCTACCTGGGTCCAGATAGCTCTAATTTTGCCTATTGAAATTGGAAAGATTGATTTTCAGCTGAATGATAAAGCCATGGGGCTACAATCCTAACAAAAAATATTATTAGCTACATTTCCTTAGTTTTGCATTTTCTCCAGGTTATAACATCTATTATCCTAAAGTTCAGGTATCCCAAAGAGCAACTAATTTCCTTCATGTGCTTACTATGTTTTATCATTTTTATATCGAGAAGAGACAACAAAACCAAGCTTCTACCACAAAAACATGTGAAGAACCCACCCAGTTATCTGTATTTCTGCCCACATTATTCCCGATTTACAATCATCTGATGATATGAAATTCTGATAAAATTCTGATAAAATTCTGATAAAATTCATCAGACAAATTTCTGATTCATCTGAAAAAACCCTGAAAATGACAGGGTTTTATTACTTCCCAGAAGTTTATGACTAGTGAATTCATTAGTTCTTAAAACGTCATAACTTTTGTAATCTGATCCTTCTAGATCTTCTAGATCCTGTCTGCTAGTACTCTCACCCAGATTTTCTGCATCTTGCCAAAGAATTTGTACCAGATAAAATCTACTTTGTGTCCCACTCCATTTTGTACAAGCATAATAATACAGGAAACATATCTGCCTTTCATATTTTAATTGAAAGTCAGATATTTTGCCTGGAGATAGAAGGATGTAATCATAAATACAAGACAAGGGAAGATTTTGTATTTTCCCTTTTCTGAGAAAAAACCCAAAAAGTCAGCTGAAAAGAAAAAAGAAAAGAAAAGAAAGAAAAGTAAGCAATATGTCACTTAATGAGTAACAGGATGAATTTAGCTTCCCTTTTTACACGCCTGTATTTGCATGCACAGTCTCACACAAGTTTTTATTTGTTTGATCATGATTGTATACCTGTTTAAAGTCAGGATCTTCATGGCTGCAAGTTTTCCTATTACGTCTCTCCACTGAAGGACAATCTGGCTCTGAACAGGATGCTTTTAAGACCTGTGTTTGCAGCACACAAATTTGTTAATTTTTGTAATTTAATTTGGTAAATTTTTCATCATATTTTGCTTTTCAAACCCATCAAATGTAGCATTAATTCTAAAGAAAACTATATTTATTTTTTGAAGTTCATTAATTTTTACATTCAAATAATCCCAAATTAATAATTTGATAAATTGTTGAAAAAATTCCATTAATATATTCCTCCTTCACCATTTGCAATGCAAAATGAATTGCGTTGAAAGCAAATACTCAAGACAGTCTGTCAAATTGCGTAATGCCCAGGTCCTATTTAGAAATGCAGCCCTGATTGAACCATATTGTACTAGGATACCAAAACATTTTCCAGATAAAAAGCCTTGTCCTGTTCCATACCAGAATCTCTGTTGAGACTAAGGAAATTATTTATATTGTGCTGGAAAAAGAAGGGTTTATGATCTTTCCAAGGTTTTTAAGTATTTGGTAGACACCAAGTATGTCTTACTTCAGTTATGTCAGAAAACATAATCTGGTATGACCTGGAATTTCAAAATAGTTCATTGGAAAGTAAAATCCATTAAGGGTCAACACTCTGTTCTTCTCTTGATTGTGTCAAGAAACACAGTCCGGTATGACCTGGAATTTTGAAATAGTTCATTGGAAAATAAAATCCATTAGGGCTCAACACTCAGTTCTTCCCTGGATTTGGTGGAACACCCTTCAAACAATTGGTTTATGAGAAGACAACCTCTGTACCAGAAACATCCTTTAAAAATAGTTGCTGTTTTAGGGACAGGGAAAGGAAAATCCCTTTCTGTGAGTAATAGGGTAAAAATATAATTTATGTATTTATGTAATATAATTTACGTTTCCCTAGAAAAATTCAGGAAATAGATTTTACGGAGAGTCATTTGTGAGTTAAAAACAAATGAAAAACATCCAAGATTTTCTGAGGAAGCATTTGGTGTTTTACACCATCATGCATGACTTGCATTAGGCGAAGGGTTATTCTTTATCTCAACATACCTGTATAAACAGAGCTCCTTGGACCTTTGCTCTGCTTTAGACGGTAAATTGCAACATAGCATTCTTCTCAGACAGATTTTAGCAATGATTATAATCCCTCTCTGGGGAAGACTAGCCTTGCCTTCCCTTCCTATCAGAAACAAACCTTCACAAGACTGAAGAAAATGGGAGTGCTTAGACACCAGATGGCAAATGTTTGAAACTGAATGTTCAGCTGTGTTTTGTCTTCATCACATTCCTTGTCCTGTGATGTGCATTCATTGGAAGTAAATAACTTCCTTCTTAAACTCATCTTTTTCCAAGGCAAGATTTCTGCTTTTTACTCCCCTCTTATTTTCCTTCATGTTTGCTGGCTAAGAATCTCACTCTTTCTCCACAGAGGACTCCAACATACTCCAGCATCCCTGACTATCTTCTAGTGGCAGTAGTCAACTACCCAACCCAAAAATTTTTTCAATAATCTCCTCTGAGTATTTCCCAAAAAAGAATAAAGGGACATACTGCGACGTTATGAGATGTGGAAGGTGGTAAGAAAAATGAATTTGAAAAGTTCTGTGGGGGAAACTGTCTTACAGTAAGAGAGAGCACCCACACATTATAAAGAAAATAAACAACTTCTTACCTTCAGAGAGAGATGTTTCTTACCCTTGCACAACAGGACAAATTCATTAAGCTTTGATCTCTGTGTGAGGCTCACCAAATTTTTAGAATCTGTTTTACACAGAGAATATTGTAATAATATGAGTATCGCTTTATAAAATAAAGAAGAGCTAAATATGCTCTACAAAGAGAAAATATAGTTTATAGGCATGGGAATAGAAATAAATACAATCACTCTTGATACCATTCTCTTGTCTAAAGTATTTAAAACCTGTGACTTTGTGAGACTTTAAATTTGCTGTATATATAGTTTATTTCTCTACTTTTATGGTCAATGTATGAAATATCAGTTATACATTATTACATGTCATATGATCTACAAAGGCCTATGTAGTGGCAGATAACTCATAGGTGTAATAAACATGTTTACGGTATACACCTGGCTATGTATATGCCAATATGGAAAATGTAGCATTTTTGCCTTCTACTTTCAGCATGTTTCTAGATAAAAGTCCTTTTATTATTATAATTGTGGATGCATTGGATTAATTCTATTTTTGAGATAGTACTGTTTTTTCAGCTGCAGGAAGTAAGACGATATCAATAATATGGGACATTCTTCATCCTGCTAAACTGGCTGTTCATTGTTACCTTCTGGTACTTCAAGATGTCAGCAAAAAGTAAAAAAAAAGCAGATTTGCCAACTGATACAGCACACAAGAGCATTACCTAGCAAAACCCACTACATTAATGACTGCTCAGTGATTGTTATATTTATCTGACTGACTTGCAAACTTACTTCAAAAAACACCACTTGTGCTTTTAAAAGTATGATGAGTGTTCCATTTAAGGCAAAAAGTATAAAAAAAGAGGCAGTTGATCTATATGTTTATCTACAGCAGCTGAATGCAAATTTAAAAGATGTTAGATTATTATGCATTACCATTTACAGTTAAGGAGTTCAGAAATTTTTAATGTATTACAAAACGCATTTTTTAACTTTTGAAGAATATTCAGAATTAGCAGAACATTTTCATCTCACTTGACTAATTTCAGCTGCTCTTGGCTCTCATTTTAGTTGTCTTAACTTTCCTTTACATAATGCTTTTGTATTACTCTTCTGAAGGAATTTTTCTGAGACAGCTATAGCATGAAAATAGCATGAAAATCCTTGTTAAAATTTGAGAAAAACTCAAACTGACTATG
>VYZP01059348.1:220-10979 GCA_013400635.1 Hypocryptadius cinnamomeus
TATCTCCAAACAGCAAAATCTCATGCAGAGTGCCAACACATAACTTGGGAGGACTGAAGATTTCAGATTAGTCCTACCTCTCTCCATGGGAGAATTTCTCAAGTAAAAATAAAGAAGCTTTATAAAATCTCTGTAATTCAGATGACTTTTTGCCATTATTCATAAAGGAAAGATAGAGCATTTATCACTGTTCAGTTTGATGGTTTCAAGTAATTACTCTGTAAATACCTAAATATATTAATAACACCACTAAAAAGTATGTCTGCAAGAATTTTCAGGATGAAAGTCAAAATTCCTTCCAAGAGTATTTGTAATTCAGGACCATCATCTGTCTCATCATAGCCAACAATAACCTCCCAACTCCAACACCCCACCCAGCAAACAAATTATTTGCAAAGACAAATCACAAGTTTAGTCAGCAGTCAGTGTGACCTTTCAGGAAGGATAACTCCCTTCCAGACAGTATCTCCAACCACTAAATGAAATCTCTATTCTCCAAGCTTAAGGGGGAAGAAATATGTCTGTTTGAGCAAATTGTATTATATAAAAATTTACAACACCCCCAGACATTAGCAAAGCTGTTTGTCTTTTATTCTAAATTCTGCTTCATCTTCAGTCTGCAGATGTAACTGGGATATATCAGAGAGAAACATGCACAGATTCATCAACCAGAAGCTGAATAAGCCACTTGAGGGCATGCACACTTACCATAACTAACCACAGCCACACCTGAAGTGTAATGGAACCTCCTCGAAGAAGAAACATTATATGAACATTTCTAGTAAGTGTGGCCAAAGGCACGAGAAAGGCCTGTTGAAGTGGGGTGGGGGCTGGTATCTCCTTCCAAGTAACAAGCAATAGGGCAAGAGGAAGTGGCCTCAAGATGTGCCAGGGGAGGTTTAGATTGAATGTTAGGAAAAATGTCTTCACAGAAAGGATTGTCAAGAATTGGAACAGGCTGCTCAGGGAAGTTATTCACTTCCCATCCCTAGAGGCATTTAAAAGACCTGTGGTAGACATGGAACTCAAGGACGTGGTTTAGTGGTGGATTTAGAAGTGTTAGATTTACAATTGGACTCTATGATCTTAAACACCTTTCCCAACCTGAATGATTCTGTGATTTGATGCTTCTAAATTCTCATAACTACATTCAGAAGAGTCTGAAGGACAGGTCTAAGAAAAACCCTCCCACTGTCAGCATAAGCTCTTCCTTCTTCCCTCCCTCTTGCACAGACACCTGTAAGTAGCTCATTCACACATGGGTTTACATTTCCTGCCATCTGTACAGATCCTTCTGCACAGAGCTGCAAAGAGCAAGACTGTGCTCCTTCCTGTGGCAATGATTCTTCTGGTGCACGTGAATAAACCTGACTCTACAGATAGATATCAGCTGCAGAGAGATGTAAACAGAAAAAGAGACTTCTTTCCTCCTAATGAATTTAGAGACTTCTTATGACCTCAGTCAGCATAAATTTCTTGGATGTAAAAGAGTTTTTCAAGCTGATGAATTCACTGTGTCATTTTTCTGGACACATGGAAATTTCATTTTCTCCAGTGCTGGGCTACCTGATGGGAAGAGGACATCACCTGCTTACCAGCCTGGCAGTAGTGTGGATATCAAGCCAGCCTCATCAAGCCAGCTTCAACTGAGCCATCACCTGTCATCTCTCCTGTGACAGGGCAGTTTCACTGTTAAAAAGATGCACTTACAGAGATTTTCTCACAGAGAGAGTGGCCTACATTTTCAAACTCACTGACAAGGATCAGTGGTCCTCCATCTCCACCACCTACAGAAATGCATCCAAAGCACTATTTCATCTTAATTTTCCCACAAAAGACCCTCTCAAGTATGTCAGGACTCTCACCCATATTCAGAACGGCCCAGCAGCAACTTTTAAGGGCACTCCTGTCATGAGAGCTTCAAAGGGAAAGATTTGTGCATTTACTTCTAGATACTACAGTTATGGATGAGCTTAGTCCCCATAAAGGAATTGAATTTAATGCCCTAGGAGAAGTTAGATGCTGTTTCTGACTGAATGACTTCAAGAGTGTCTGCAAGTGTTCTAGTCTATGAGACAAGTGAAATAGGAAGTATCTGAATGTGTTCGGTAGCATTTTTTTCCTCAAAGCATAAAGTTATTCTCTTGGTTTGATCATATTTGACTCCTGGCACCAGCCTGTTCCTTCTATATGGTATCAGGTACGACTGCAATAAAAGAATTAAAACCCTACAGAAATTTCAAAAGGCACTAATATGTTTGCTTGGTCAAACTATGGAGTCTCAAAGCAAGAAGGAAGCCAAGACAAACAGGAATATATTGCTTAAATCAAGACGTGGGCAGGTACTGAACTTCCTTTTTTCATTATTTCTAATCAGTTTAAGAGCATGATTCATTTGTTAAACTTCATTCTGTACAAGTGGGGAGAAAAAAGTGAATTGCCCGTTGAATGCACAATAGAATAATGAAAGGAAGCTGCAGGTACTTCATGCTTTTGAAAATTATTCACTCTTCAAGAAAATGCTTAGAGACATATTTATGTCCATCTCTGTTAAGGAAAACACACTCGTTTATGTTTGAAGATTTTCTTGGATGAAGTCCAAACAGAAAATTTCAGATATGCCTGGCTGGAGGACTGTGCCCACCTCTGCATCACTGGACCAGACTATATACATTAAGAAATAATCACATAGTCTTTCAAGCAGAAGACGCTGTCTGAGACTACACTTCAGTGCCCCAATTGATGAACGTTTTGCTGAGCTTCCTGTAACACAATTACACTGCAACTCAGACAACTATCACAAGACAAATCTGATACTCAACAGAAAATTGAAAATATTTATTGATCAGGTGCAGCTGACTTATAAGACAGACTTTGAACTTTTAATTAATATCTTTAAAGGAAGGAGGGTTTTGCACATGAAAGGGCAACTCCTTAAAATAATTTTGCAATTGATAAACTGAACAATTCAAGAATTTTCTACCTTAACTGACCTGTGGTGGCAATCCTTTGGGTAATCTACATCTGCTCTCTTACAGGAAGTCTGCAAAACCAATTTACAAAAAGAAATAAAAAGTATTGCAGAGAAAACAAGGAGAAAAAAGAAGTGTAAGTTCCCCCAAACTCAGTATATTTTATATAACACATGTTTACAAGTGACCCTCGATGCACCAGCATTAACTTAAAAAACCAAGAATGCATGCTGTATTGTGTTAATGGTTTGAGAAATGGTATGGGTGTTAATGTTAATGAGAAAAGGCAACATTTACTGTGAAATAAAAACATTTGCCTCATTAGGAATAACTTAGCAAATTATTTCTACTACGCATACATGTTAAAGATTTTTGTTAGTATTATTCATGCTTTCTACCTCATCTTTTCTACCTGAGAGCAGAAGACTCTATTTTGCTTCAGTTAAAATCAGTTGTAAATTTCATTAATTTTCACCACTTATATTAATGAAAATATGAGCCATATAATAATGGTAAACACTTGGCAACTAAGTTTTACTTCTGAATTAGTAAGAAATAACTACCTTACCATAGTGAGATTTATTTGCACTGTCAGCATTTTACATTATCTAGGAATAAAAGGTTTTCCTTCTACAGATCTTCTCCATAAAAAGAAGATTAATAAAGTAACAAACCATGTGCTTTTTGTTTCCACTGAAACAATTATGAAATATTTAACTGCATTTTTATGAGTATTGTTAAGTATATTAATTATGCTTATTCTCATGAATAGGGAAATCACTATTATTAATTGAATAATCATTGGTATTCCATTTGATGCTACAATTATTTGAAATTACTGTGAAATATCAGTTCAACTGCACTTTCATCCAATTCAGGAAAATTAATTAAGTTACAAGCAACGCCAAAACAGGGTGAATAGCTATTAAAAATATAGTCAAACTTGGAGCATGCAAATAGCATCCAGTCTGAATAGATATCATGACCTATTTTTGATTTAAAAAATTGAAAAACAGAGAAACTTTAAAAAGTGTCCTGCAAAGAAAGGTGTATAGATCATTAAGATATTGTTCAGGGCCTACTTTGAAAATCTGTCACATAAATACTCTCTCACAGGCAATTAAAATCTTTATAAATTCTTCCTTTAATTCACTAAAACCACTTCTTAGTTGAGAACACATATTTAATGCCATACTAGAAATTCACATACCATCCCTTAGAATAAATCTGTAATTTTGGGCAGGTTCTTTCATCACATGAGAGCACGGAAAGTCTCCCAAGAGTCCCCACATCACACAAGACACTCAATAAAAAAGATAAGAAATGCCTCTCCAAAGGCACACCAAGAAAAATAGATCTGAGATAAGAGTCTCATCCCCACATATAATGCTCATTGCATGGGTTTTGTGAAAGGAAAAAAAATTAAAGCAAAAAGATAATTATAAAAAAACCTCTTAACTCATGTCTTGCTTTAAGAGGAGGAAGATTCTGCTTTCAAAAGTTGTAGATTAATTTGAAACTCAAATACTAACCTACTATCCACCTTCCTAAACACAATTCCTAATCTCATTTAAGAAATAAACCGTATGACAAATAGAAGAAAGTCCACATGCATTAACTTTCCCTGATCCAGTTATGAGTTGGAATTCTCAAAGTAAGCCTTTTGCAGTCTTCTTTATAGAAAGCTGTGGATCTATTTTGATCTTTATAGAAAGTTAGTCGCTTCTGCTGGATCACCATTCTTGAGTCAGAAAGGAAGGTCAGTACAAATGAGAAAATTTAGTAGCTCAAGCCTCAAAAAATAAACATAAACCAGGATTGTACTAAGGTAATCATAAACATTCCTGATACTTATCTACTGAAAATTCTGAGGTGGAAAATAACTCTCCAACAACAACAACAAAAAACACAACAACAACAACAAAACAACCCACTCCCCCCCAAAAAAGAACAACAACAACAAAAAACCAACAAAACAACAAAAACCAAGCAAAAAATAGAAGCTAGATGTTATTTAGTGCCCATGACAGGGTTCCAGGAGAGGTCTGCTGTCCATGAACAACACCAGGAAAGAGACAGAATGAAGCATGGCTGAGCATTTAATCTTCTCTACCAATCACAAAGAAGAGGACAAATGTTTTAAAGATTGTGCCATCTTCACTGCTCTGGTCAGTACACAACAACTGAGATAGAACAAGAAAATTCCGGACGTGACCATAAACATCTATGAACACAGTTAATGGAAAAGCAGATATCTGCACCTGGTGCAGAACAATCCCATGTAGTCATTCGGGCTGGGAATCCACTGTTTGGGTGGCAGGCCCAGCAAAAAGGGTGCTTCTGTGGACACAGCAGGTCGAGCAAGCCAATAGCATGCTTTATCAGAAATAAGGCAAGCAGCAAGCAACTACGCTAGAAGACTGGGACTGGCAGGCTGAAAAAGTTTTCTTCTCTACTCAGCATGGCCTCACACACTAGGGCAGTCAGTTGTGATCCTTCCCAGCTGAATAGGGATGTGAAGAAGACAGAGGAGATGCTGGAGAGCAACCATGAAACTCAGGAGCCTTGAGCTTTTGTCTTGGAGCAGTTGATGGACCTGAGCATGTTTGGTGTGACAGAAGGGTGATCTAACAGGTGATGCAGTAGCAGCCTACATCTATCTGAAGGTAAATCACAATGATAAAGAAGCCAAAATCTTCTCAGCAGTGACAGAACATATATAAAGGGACAATGACCATAAATTGCCACTTGGGAGGTTCAGGATGGCTCTTCCGTTCTTCCCTCCCCATGTCAACCCCCCTCTTTTTTCAACAGGCAGGTGTTGCAGACCTGCAGGTTATTCAGCAAGGTGGGGGGACCTTCATCCAGGGAAATTTAGGACCTGTCTAGACAAAGCCATCTCACACGCGCCTGGGAAGAGTGTATTTCCCAGCTGGACTGGGTAACTTCGTAAGGTTCCTTCAAAACAATGTGTAGGTGAGAAATATGCACAGATATAGAATCACAGACTGCTTCAAATGCAGCAAACCTCTGCAGATGCACACTGAAGGGCATCTAAATATGCACTTTAATTCATTGTACCTGAAAGAAAGTGCCTACTAAGGTTTATGTGCTTTAAGAGTTTTAAATTTGTATCTCCTCAGTACCCAATAAGACTTGATTTGCTACATATTTATGTCATCAACAGTGTTATTTGTTAATTGTAAATATCCTGTTGTTATTTATTTTTACAAACATATAGAAATATATTGTTATCCTAACAGCATCAGATCCTGACTCTGAAATGGTGCCTGAAAAGATGAAATCTGTAGAGTTACCCATAAAGCACCTGGAGCTAGTTATTAGTTGCCAGAAGATGGAAAAAATAAAGAGATAAAAAAATTTCTCCTACTTTCAACAGCATGAGAACAAGCAAGTCCTTTGGGTGTTGCACATGACTGGTTTTCTAATCAGAATATGGAACCTCCACTATTATACCAAGGGCATGGTGTGATGCAGCTCTGTTAGCTCACAAACAAAGACCTGCTGGTCAATACTATCCTGATTATTACTGAGCCATATCCTTTCCAGCAGATCTGGAAGGCTAAAATAGCCTAGTTAAATCTTTGATGGCATCATTACATTTTTTCCAGAAATAATTTTTCAGTCTTTTTCCATCGATAACACAAAAGACAAGAATAATATCATACAGGCTCTTGCAACTCAGCTAACGTTGCATGTTTTCTTCTGCAGTGGCCAGTGGGGGATGTCCATGAAAACCTATCAATACAGGCCATGCAAAGTGCTACTGCCCTTGTGCACACATCTAGATATATGAGTTGGAATTCAGAAGCTCCCAGAGAAAAAGTTGGTAGCTTTGTAAAGAGAAGGACATCCCCACAAAAAATGTCAAAGACTTCTGCATGGAATACATTACAAAGAAGTCAGTAAGAAACAGAAACTTTATTATTCCTGAAATAAATCCAACATGTTAAATTAGGAAACTTATGCAACTAATTATATCCTACCAGTATAAACAGTATCAAAGAGCAGTATTTTTTTCTGAACATCTCATGCCATCTCATTTTCAGAATGTCAATTAAGAACAAAAATAATACAAAGCCCTTATGGTAACTGAAGATGAAACCCAGAGTTAAATTTGCAACAAATCTGGAATTCTCCTTTGATCATTCTAAGGCAATGGCTGCACATTTCTATCACACCAAAGAAGCCATAATAAACTGCAACAGCAATAACAGAAAGAAATCCTGTGACATTCCAAGACAATGCTTTTGAAAAGTTACAATATCACAGCCTTTTAATGTAAGCACACGTGTTAAATATGCACATGGCTCCATGTGTAGGTGATGTGGTGTGGCATAAAGTGGCATCTGAAAAGAAGGTTTTCAAAAACTTGCAGGAAAGATCTTAAATTTTAATAGGACTTTCAGTGTAAAGAACTACTGAGGTTCACAGAAAATGATTCAAGAAACATGTCATGGCTCTGCTCCCCAGCACAACTTTACTGAAATCAAAGGCCTTTGCTCAAGAGTAACTTCTTCCCCTAGCTGCAGAAGTTTGCAAAATAGCTGTCTTTTCTAGAATCTGGCAGGTTTGTATTTACAAATAAACTAACCAATTGACTTCTGAATGTAGGTCACAACACTCATTCCTTAGGTGGCTGGCCTATTTTTATCTTATTTGAAAAGGCAAGAACAAAAAAGAGCTAACTGGGCATACTTCTCAGCTCTGAAGTGCTTTTCCCTATGGGAGTGATGCATTAAAATATCACCGATATCACCACAGGAATGATTTCTTATTTGTAACAAATCTTCAAATTCCCTAGTTCTTATTTAAAAAACAAACACACACATCTAAACTGATAGATCAAAGCCTTTAGAACCAAAACTCTGTAACCACCCTTGCATTACTTCAACCTGCATATCAGAGTGAGGTTTCAGGAGACCAATGATCTACTCAAAAGGTCTCACCCCAGATAGCCCATTCCTGTAACAGAAATAGTACAGAGCTAAAATGGGCTCCACTGCAGTCAAGAATAGCTTAGCAGTGGTAAAAGCAGACATCTCCTCCACGTACTTTGTAATGTCTTTGCAACCCTAAGCTACTCGTCTCAAGACTTCTTTTTCAAATAGCTGTGGCTTTTTTATTATGTTTTGGTTTTTAATTCTGTAAGAAAGTCTGTTTTCCAAGATGTAACTATATTCGATCAAGTGGCTCAAAAAAAATGAGCCTCGAACACCATAAATATTATCCTATTATCCTATTATCCTGACTGTGATTAAATCAGAATTATACAAGTGCATTAAAATAATTTGTAGACTGCGGCATCACTGGCAATAAGGATGGCTGTCAAAATGAAATCCAATGGAACTTCAAATGCACCTTAAACACTGTATCAGTGACAGATACTTCAAGGTAATATTATTACTAGGTGTCTTATACTACAGTAATGTTTCAAGCTCTTTCACACAGATCTGTTCAGATAAAAGATGTAATGCTGGCATCACATTTGCCAAAATTGCCATTTGCAATTAAAAATTAAAACTGGCACTATTTCTATGCAGGCAATTATCTAAACGCAGCTGGCAATCTTCCTTGTTTACAGCGCTGCTGTGTCATGACTACACTCTGCTTGGAAATTTACCACCTTTTTTTTTTTTTTTTTTTTTTTTTTTTTTTTTTAAGGTTTAAACTTCTCAGCTGTATTTCCAACTTGAACTTTTCTGGTTTTAAAGATTTCTATCACGAACTCGAACAAAAAGGTCCAAAACTATAACTTGCATATTTTGTATTACAACTTTAGGCACTGACATAAAATGATTCCTACTACATATTTTGGTGCTTGTTGCAACACTAATTTACATCCATCTAGGCCACAGGAAAACACCTGTAAGGACCCAGACAGCAAAATGGATCAAATAAATGCCCTCCAAGAAGAACATTTTGGGTATAAGAGTTGATTTTCAGAGCAAAACATAAATAAGGGGAAGATCCTCTAAGTGGACAAAAATCCTTTTACTGAATAATATATGACATTAAGCATATTTCTACTACTTGCTATCTATAGTAATTGTCATCTACTAAATGAATTTATCCACAAAGTATCTTATTAATCAGACTGCCATGTTTTTGGCACCTTCTTACTCACTACAGCTGCTATTAAAGTAAGATTTGAGGGTTCCCCTACTGCTGTGAGAGGAGCACTCTTTATGCTGTCAAACAGCTTTTAGGGAACAGTTGCTTTTTTAGCCAAGATGCTGCAGCCACTAGCTTGATGTCCATGACTATCATGGAACAAATACAGTTACTTACAGCATATCAGTTAAACACTCTGATTCCTTTATGATGTATTTCCTATAGTCAGACATAACTATAAATTGTATTATATCCCCAATACAGTAATGCTTAACTTCCTTCCTCTGTAATTGAACATGTTTTCACCCATAAACATGATCCACTGTCACGACTCCTTGACTTTGTTCCATGTTCTGCTCAGCCATCGAAAAGGATTTCGAGTAGGGCCTTTTCCCCCAATATTACCAAAACCCATAAAAACAGAGGATTGCTAATGAACTGAGGAGCATGGCTGACCCCAAGGATACTGCAAGCAGTGACAGCCACGGGTCCCCTCTCACAGGTGTCCCGGGCAAGCCTCTTGAAGTTAAAGCAGCACAAGTTTCGCAGCGCAGTGACAGTACCGCTCTCCACTGAGCGATGGGACGGAACATATATTTCCATCACGGGTTTTTTCAGGATGAGTGCGACAGGAACCGTCGCTTGCTAAGATCAAAGCTCAGCAGCGGCAGGCACCGGCGGAAAAGCCGCCGGCGCGGCGGCCGCTCGCTGCACCCTGCCAGCGGCAGGTGGTGGCCGCACCTGAGGCGCAGCATCCCGCGGCGAGCACTCGCGTGGGAAGGCGCCGTCACCGCACTCCCTGCGAGGCGGGGACCAGGCGCGCCCGGAAAACACTGTGGAGGCAGAACCGAGCGCTGCGGCTCCGCGGCGGTAACTTTTCAAACCGCGCAGCGCTCGGTGTCCCCTCGGCAGGACAGGCGCCGGCATCCCTCGCGGGGAGGATACGGCAGCCGCCGGCACCCCTCGCTCCGTCTAATCTCGAGGCCGGCGTGTGGCATCAGCGGGAGCGCCGCGCAGCCTCCCCCCGCGCAAACCGGCTGCCTCGGGCGCCCGGGAGACCAGCGAGCATGTGCTCCCCGCCGGCTCTCTGCCGGGTGAACCGAGCTTTCCCCCCATCACCTCCCACCTAGGGCTGCGCGGGATTTCCCGTCGCCCGCGGAGAGCCGCGCCGCAGGTGGCAGCGGCTCCCGCGCCTCCGCTGACTCCTCCGGACACTTTCGGAGCGACTCGCGGGGTACTCGTCCTCCCCGTGTCCCGGCACGGAGTGATGCCCGGGGACCGGAGGGACAGGCGGGGAGGTACGCGCCGCGCCGTGCGGCGGGGCGCTGCTCAGGACAGGTGTGGGCGGCAGCCCGTGGAACGAACAGGAAGGGTTCGGGACAGGACAGGACGCGACGGGACGGGAGGAGAGAGGAGCGGGTCGGTACTCACACGAAGGCGTGATAGACGAAGGCCCATCCGCGGGGCCGCTCCAGCACGTTGTACAGGTAGTTCTGCAGGCGGCGGTACTTGGCGTTCCTGCGGCAGCTCGGTCCGCTGCTGTAAGACAGCGGCTTCCCCAGCAGGCTCATGCGGGCGCCGTGCTTCCCGCGGCGGCCCTCCCGCAGCCCGGCGGGGGCGGCCGCGCCGCCGGTGCCCAGGAGCAGCAGGCC